>RJWJ010000967.1:0-43345 GCA_004363605.1 Indri indri | reverse complement strand
ATTTTTAGCTGTCCAATTAATTTCTTTCTATTTTTGGTAGAGACGGGGTCTTGCTCTTGCTCAGGCTGGTCTTGAACTCCTGAGCTCAAACAATCTGCCCGCCTCGGCCTCCCAGAGTGCTAAGATTACAGGCGTGAGCCACCGTGCCTGGCCTGTGTATCATTTCTTATTAGCACTTTCAGCATTCTTACTGCTTTACAACTCAGGGTAACACTATCCTTAAAAGCATCTAAAATCTAAAATCAAAATGATAAACACATCTGTAGACCAACAACAGGACAGGCCCAGGTAAGGATGGCTGCACATGCCTGCTATTCCCACTGGTTAGGGGTGGACAGAGCTAATGTACTTTTGCTCTGAAGCAAAGCTACGTTTTGTATCTATGCACATTTCTAAGTTCCTAAGTTTAGCATAGCCCTCATTTTGCCTACATTTCAAAGAGGAAGGTCATTGTGCCTCTGCAGACTGGCTCCACAGATGTCTGGAAATCTGGAGAGACACATTACTCTAGGATAAATGTTTCTGCTTTGTTGTTGTTTTACATTTGTTCTGGGAGTTGGGACAGTTATGTTCCTGGCACTTACAGGCTGGGAGAGACAGACAAAATAAGCATCTTTGGTTTTCCTTCAGGGGAGAGGATGATGAGGATAGAATGTGGCTCTGGTACCTTTCAGAAGACTCTGATTCTGCCCCAGCCCTACGTACAGAAAACACTTGGTTTCCAGTTATTATGAAGAGAGGAACCTTGTGGAGCCAGGTAAGGAACTGAACAGATCAAAAAAGAAATTCTTATCTCAAGTGCTGTCCTCATTACAAAAAACAAGACCATGAGTGTATAGAACCAGAGTGGAACCATTTGATGGCAGGCCTGGTATGGCTGCTCAGGGATTTTGTCCCAGTGCTCTTAAGAAGTCACTGCCCAGTGAGTCACTAGACTGAGTCTGGAAGCAGAGAAAACTGGATGAATCAATCAAACCAACAAACCCCCACCCTTCCTCCCAACCACCAACCACACTGAAACAGTCTGGGGAGAAAGGAAAGCACATGGTATGGAATACTACAGAATCCATTTTCCAAGGAATTCTTTCTCACCCTAATCCAATAGGGCTTGGCCACCCCACCATCTCACTACACAGCTTTCACTTCATACCCCTCTGAAGCACATTAAAAAAAAAATTAGTTGTTGGTCTGAAATTTAGGCTTAAAAAAAAAAAAACAAACCAAAATACTTGTTATTGAGGAGAATTTTAAACCAAAGTAGAGAAAATAATATAATGATAATATAATACATACTATATATGTAAATACTATTACATACTATATATGTAAAATAATATAATACATCACTTGGTTTCAATAATTATCAGCTCACAGACAATCCTGACTCATCTGTAACTGTCCTCCCCAACTGTCCCATCCTATCCCCATGGGATTATTTTGAAGCAAATCCTAGACATCATATCATTTCATCCGTAAATGTTTTAGTATGGATCTCTAAATGATAAGTATGCTTTTAAAAAAATAACCATAATTACCATATCATACCTAAAAAAATTGACAGCAGTTTCTTAATACATCAAATATCAAAGTTATACTTCAAACAGACTTTCCATAACTCTTTTCACAGTTGGTTTGTTCAAATTACTATCCAGGCCAAGCACAGTGGCTCATGCCTATAAACCCAGCACACTTTGGGAGGTCGAGGCAGGAAGATCACTTGAGGCCAGGAGTGGCCTGGGCAACATAGCAAGACCACATCTCTACAAAAATAAATTTTAAAAACTGGCTGAGTATGGTAGTGTGCATCTGGAGTCCTAACTACTTGGGAGGCTAAGGCAGAAGAATTGCTTGAGCCCAGAAGTTCCAGGCTGCAGTGAACTATGATCACACCATTGCACTCCAGCCTAGGGCAACAGAGTGAGACCCTGTCACAAAAACAAAAAACAAAACCAAATTACTATCTAAACAAAGATCACACAGTGAATTTGGTTGGTTTATCTATTAAGACCTCTTTAATCTAAAGGTTTTTTTCCTCTTCCCTTTTTTTTTTTTTTTTTCTGCCGGGCAATTTATTTGTTGAAGAAATCAGGCTGTCTGTCCAGTAGCATTTCCTATAGTCTGAATTTTGCTGATTGCTCCTCTGTGGTGTCATTTAACACGTTCCTCTGTCCCATAGTATTTCCTGTAAATACGCAAAAGATCTAGAGTTTGTCTTATTAGCAGCCATTGGTGACAATTGCCTAGATCCAATATTTCATTGGGAGTTTTCATAAACAGGGATGATTTAATTCTATCATTCTTTATAATATTTGGGCAGGTAATCTTCAAAGCTACCCTGAGGTAATTTATACAGGAAAGGCAGATTAAGTATGTGCTTCTTTTCCTTTATTTGCCAGTTTTCAGTGTCATAAATTGCCATCTTGTCTGAAGATTACCTGATTGCTCAGGATTTTTAGTTTGTTTGCCTTAGTAAGTATTATTACGAACATATGGATTTTAACAAATTTGATGTGTTCCAATCCATTGCAGTTGTTATCGATACTTACGTTGCCTCATCTTTGGCTGGTGGGAGTTTCTATAACAGACTCCTGGGTCTGTTGCCATGACCCTCATAATCTTTGATAACTTCTTTGTTTCTTGGTATGAAAAGATATTGCAGGCTCATCTTGTATATTTTCTGTCCCACACCTGGAATCAGCTATTTCTGTAAAATCTCTGGTTTATTTTAGTGGGAAATGTATATAACAACCATAATCTGAATCTAGGAGTTCCTACTGCCACTCGATTGACTACTATTTCAAGACTTTGTGAACAGAGATAAAATACATTTTTTTAAAGAAAAAGAAAACACATCTTGATAGTGCCAATGCAAATTTAAGAATACAGCTTTTTATTTGTTTAATTTATTATTTGTATCTTTTTCTCTTATGCTGAACATCTTGCTTTCTAACATAATTACTTATTTGCTTTATCCTACTGTATACATACACTAGCTTCAGAATAATATTACCAATATTTTTATTAACATGAAAACATGATTACTGAAAATACGATTTTTTGGTGGTATATATATTAAGGATATACAGTCAAATTACCATGTTTTAAAATCTCTGTGCATTGTTATGACACCAATTTGATATGGTGTGAATTTCATTTGCTTCCTTTTGCTTTTGATTTTCAGGAAATGAGGCAGGCAGACATTAAGGTGGCCCCTCTGATCCCCTTCCCCTAAGTACTCGAGCCCTGTATGACACCTTCCCCTTGAGTGTGGGCAAGACCTGAAACTTGCTTCTTGCCAGTACAATACGGTAAAAGTGAAGAGATTTTAAAGATGCAAATTAACATCCCCAATCAGTTCATTAAAAATTTTTTATCTTTCATTTTTAGGTGTAGTAAAATACAATGACATAAAACTTACAATTTTAATCATTTTTAAGTGTACAGTTCTGTGGCATTAAGTACATACACACTGTTGTGCAACCATAACCACCTTCCATTTCCAGGACTTTTTTCTTCTTCCCAAATTGAAACTCTGTACCCATTAAACAATAACTCCCCATTCCCCACTTCCCCACCACCACCGTCTTTACGAATTATTTGACTACTCTAGATACTCAAATAAGTGGAATCATACAGTATTTGTCCTTTTGTGTTTGGCTTGTTTCACTTAGCATGTCTTCAAGGTTCATCCATGTTGTAGCACTGTGGTCCCCAACCCGTGGGCTGTGGACCGCTATGGGTCCGTGGCCTTTTAGGAACTGGGCTGCACAGCGGGAGGTGAGTGGCATGTGGTGAGTGGCAAGTGAGGGACGTTTCATCTGTATTTACAGCCACTCCCCAGGGCTTGCATCATCACATAAGCTCCGTCTCCTGTCAGATCAATGGTGGCATTAGATTCTCACAGGAGCACAAACTCTACTGTAAACTGCACATGGGAAGGATCTAGGTTGCGTGCTCTTTATGAAAATCTAATGCCCGAAGATGTGAGGTGGAGCTGAGGTGGCGATGCTAGCGCTGGGGAGCAGCTGCAAATACAGATTATTATTAGCAGAGAGGTTAATGTAATAATAATAGAAATAAAGTGCACAATAAATGTAATGTACTTGAATCATCCCAAAACCATTCCCCCCCACCCCGTCTATGGAAAAATTGTCTTCCATGAAACAGGTTCCTGGTGCCAAAAAGGTTGGGGACCGCTGCTGTAGCATCTGTCAGAATTTCCTTTCCTTTTTTAAAGGCTGAATAATATTCCATTACATGTATATACCACATTTTGTTTACCCATTCATCTGCTGATGGCCATTTGGGTTGCTTCCACTTTTTGGCTATTGTGTATAATGTTGCTATGAACATTGGTGTACAAATATATGTTCAAGTCCCTGCTCTCAATTTTTTGGGTACGTGCCCAGAGGTGAGACTGCTGGATCATATGACAACTCCATTTTTAATTTTCTGAGAAACCACCATACTGTTTTCCATAGCAGCTCCATCATTTTACATTCCCATTAACAGCGTACAAGGGTTCCAATTTTCCGCATCTTTGCCAACACTTACTATTTTTTGTTTTTTTGATAGTAGCAATTTTAATGGGTGTGAGGCCAAATCAGATAATTTTACATTAATTAAAAGGGAGATTATTCTGGGTGGACTTGACTGAATCAGGCAAAAGCCCTTAAAAAGGAGACTGTGCCCCCGCCCACACACAGGTCAGAGACTTTTTCTCCATTGCTGACTTTGAAGAAGAAAGCTAACTTGAATCATAAAGTCACAAGGAAAGGAATTCTGTCAACAGCCTGAGGGAATGTGGAAGCAGATCCTTCCCCAGTGGAGTCTCCAAATAAGAACGCAGCCTGGTGAACACACCTTCATGGTAGCCTTGCAGGGACCTGAGCAGAGGACCCAGAGATAATCTGTGCCCAGTCTCTAGACCCACAGCAGCTGTAAGGTCATAAATGTGTGTTGTTTTAAGACCACTGATTTTGTAATAATTTATTATACGGCATAGAAAACTAATACAGGAAAAATTTTCATTTTGATTTAATTTTGTTTTATAATATCTATAAAATTTTACATTTTCACAAATTTCACAAATCTACAAAACAGGTATATTCAGAGAAGGCTGGTTTTCTGTCCTCTCCATTCTGTTCTTTCCTTCCCTCATAGGTCACCACTTAAAAATATTACCGTTTATCCTTCCATTTAAAAATATATATAAAGAAAAACACATTTTCTTATATAAATAACTTACTATATACACTTTTCTCTACTTTGCTTTTTTTAAATTTTTTTTTTATTTTTAAAGAGTGCAGGCCAGGGCAGGGTGTGGTAGCTCATGCCTGCAATCCTAGCACTCTGGGAGGCAGAGGCCGGTGGATTGTTTGAGCTCAGGAGTTTGAGACCAGCCTGAGCAAGAGTGAGACCCCGTCTCCACTAAAAATAGGAAGAAATTAGCCAGACAACTAAAAATATATAGAAAAAATTAGCCGGGCATGGTGGCACATGCCTGTAGTCCCAGCTCCCGGGAGGCTGAGGCAGAAGGATCCCTTGAGCCCAGGAATTTGAGGTTGCTGTGAGCTAGGCTGATGCCACGGTACTCTAGCCTGGGCAACAGATTGAGACTGTCTCAAAAAAAAAAAAAAAAAAAGAATGCAGGCTGGGCGCGGTGGCTCACGCCTGAAATCCTAGCACTCTGGGAGGCCAAGGCGGGAGGATCGCTTGAGGTCAGGAGCTTGAGACCAGCCTGAGCAAGAATGAGACCCCATCTCTACTAAAAATAGAAAGAAATTAGTTGGACAACTAAAAATATATAGAAAAAATTAGCCGGGCATGGTGGCACATGCCTGTAGTCCCAGCTACTCAGGAGGCTGAGGCAGAAGGATTGCTTAAGTCCAGGAGTTTGAGGTTGCTGTGAGCTAGGCTGATGTCACGGCACTCTAGCCTGGGCAACAGAGCAAGACTCTTTATCCAAAAAATAAAATAAAATAAAAAATAAAGAGTGCAATGGCCATAATTTTATTTTGCTCACAATATAGCCATATGTCTGATTTTATATTCCTGATGTTTAATAACTTTCCAGGCTATATGAAAAAGAAAACTTTTTGCTTTGACTCATCTGCCTGCCATTTAAAAGGACAACTTTGAAGACACTGTATGGACATTCTTCATTCTTTTTAAATTTTTATTATTTTTACTTTTTTTTTTTTTTTTTTTTTTGAGATAGGTTCTCACTCTGTCACCCAGACTGGAGTGCAGTGGCGTGATCATAGCTCACTGCCAGCCTCGAACTTCTGGCCTCAAACAATCCTCTACCTCAGCCTCCCAAAGTGCTGGAATTACAGGTATGAGCCATACAATGTGCCTGGCACTGACTAGATATTCTTGATGAAAGAGTGCCAATCCTCATCAACATTTTCATTATTACCTTCGAGTTGTGGTTTTTTGTTTTTTTTTTTCGAGACAGGGTCTTGTTCTGTTGCCTGGGCTAGAGTGAAGTGGTGTCATCATAGCTCACTGCAGCCTCAAACTAGTGGGCTCAAGCGATCCTCCTGCCTAAGCCTCCCAAGTAGCTGGGACTACAGGTGTGAGCCACCATGACTGTCTAATTTTTTATTTTTTGTAGAGATGGGGCCTCACTATTGCCCAGGTTGGTCTTGAAATCCTGGAGTCAAGCAATCTGCCCACCTCAGCCTCCCAAAGTGCTAGGATTACAGATGTGAGCCACTGTGCCTGGCCTTCAAATTATTTACTGCACAGGTAGACTGATGAGTACTCATATTCCCAAACATAACTGCCAAATATACATTGAAATATCTGCAATATAGTGGTTGGATTTATACATTCAAAGAGACATCTTGTTAATTTAGAGTGTATTCTATTTGGATGACCTGGATGATAAATCTATAGACCATGCTGTTGGGAATGACAAGAAAGACTCTAAGCTCCCTGGGTAAACTGGTTGCATTAGTAACCCAAATTAATACCCGCCCCCCCGAACTCATTCCTGTACCTGTAACTTTACATCCCCTCCTTCTCTGACTCTAGGCTTGGCCAGGGGAGTTGCTCTGGCCAATGGGACAGTAGCAAAGACCTGATTAAGACTTCCTACTTCTCCCCATGGACCCGTCACTCCACAAGAAGATGCCTAAGCTGATTATTACAAATAGTGCTTTAATTAATAGCCATTTATAAATGTCTTTTCATATTTTTGCTTGCATCTTTGAGATTCCTAAAAGTGGGATTGCTGGCATTGCTGCATCAAAGGGTAAAGACATATGCATTTTGCTAGATATTGATACATTCCCTTCCAGAGGGTTAGCAGCATTTTGCATCCCACCATGAATATATCAAAGTGCCTGTTTCCCTACAACTTGACAACAGGGTATGCGATCAGACTTGGACTTTGGTCAATCTCACAAGTGAGGAGTGGTATCTCAGGGTAGTTTAACTTGCATTTCTCTTATTACGAGTGAGATGAGCATCTTTCTTTTTGTGTACGTATGGGCTACTAGCTTGAAACATCAACTTTTAACCCGGAGAGTATTTTAGTTGGCCTCATCCCCAGCGACCTGAAAAAAGGATAAACTAATGCAATACTAACTTCTCTCTAGCCCTGTCACTGGCCACCTTAGTGTAAGGTAAAAGTATCACTCCTTAGCACTGATTTTTCTTCTACCAGATCATGGGGACACATAGTTACCCCAAATGTACTATGTTTACCCCTAAGTCCAACAAGATAAAACCAGATCCTAATAAGAGTCTCCATGTAATGACAGGTCTCTCTGCTTTATTCCCTTATGCAATTTCCTTTGCTGTGTAGCCCTGAAGAAGTTACTTAGCTTCTCTACATCTGCTTTTTCACATATCAAAACATGATGTGTGGCCGGGCGCGGTGGCTCACACCTGTAATCCTAGCACTCTGGGAGGCCGAGGCGGGCGGATTGTTTGAGCTCAGGAGTTCGAGACCAGCCTGAGCAAGAGTGAGACCCCGTGTCTACTAAAAAAATAGAAAGAAATGATCTGGACAACTAAAAATATATATATATAAAAAAAAATTAGCCGGGCATGGTGGCACATGCCTGTAGTCCCAGCTACTTGGGAGACTGAGGCAGAAGGATCACTTGAGCCCAGGAGTCTGAGGTTGCTGTGAGCTAGGATGATGCCACAGCACTCTAGCCCGGGCAACAGAGCAAGACTCTGTCTCAAAAAAAAAAAAAAAAAAAAAAAAAAAATTAAAAAAAAAAACATGATGTGATGATATTGACTACTTTGTAAGGTGTTTTTTAGAATCTGAGAAAATAATTAAAATATGTAAAAATTACCCTGTGTACTGAAAGTACAAATCAAGCAGTTGTTTTTCATTTAAAAGATTCAACCACTGGAAAACATGGCTACTATTTACACAAAAAGGAATGAAGACAGAAGGATCCAGTGGAAACTACAACATAGATACAGAATCCATCCACTGTGGCAGAGCCATGATTCTAATTTTCTGCTTGGGAAACTAAACCCCTCTCTTCCTGCCTTAATTTACATCAAGAAACACAGCTACAGTATTAATGGGTATTCTCAGAGATCACCCAGCTGGGTCAGACCTGGAGGGCTGGGAAGCGCTGAGAAGAGGAAGGAGGCACGGCTGTTTGCAAGAAACCAGACGAAGCATGGAAGAAGTGGTCACAAGAATGCTGGATTAGAAGAAAACCCAGTATTACTAAGCAGCCTCTGGGTTCACTAGCCTAAACTCCCAAATCACCAACTTCACATCCAGCACTAATATCTCCTCCACAAAGACCTAGTAAAGACTGCCCAGACTTTACTAGGATGACTTCAGAGATGGTGAGTTTCTGCTTCTACATCTCAAGGAACAGTTAACAGCTTTCTAGTTCTCTATTCTCTGTAACAAAGGAAAAGTCAAATCCCTTTACCATATGGTGAGATCTCAAATATTTTAAAACACCTGTGTGGGTCATAGTTCAACTCCCTGCACACTCTACCCCAAAGTATTTGCTTCTTCAAACTAAAATGTTTCCAGTTTCCTCACTTTTATAGCCATTCCCCACAGTTTAGAGAGGTTTTGCCTGTCTGAAAGCCACCCTTCTCTGGTGGCACTTGTCCATGTCCCTTGTAGAGGTGGCACCCAGGAGGGGCTGTTGCTCAGAGATGGGACGTGAAGCAGACACTTACTTCTGAGCATAGGTGTGAAGGCCAGATCCCCAGCTGTCTACGCACCTGCCCTGTGCGCTTTCAAAGCTTCCCTGCCAATCAGATCCAGAGAGGGGGTTATAGATAACCAATTCTGGGTGATCTGATTACAGGAAGAGGCAGCAATCATTAGTGATAACCTTTCAGTGTTTAGACAAGACTCCTTTCCAGGTCATTTCTTCCTGCTCGGAGGGATGGAGTAGGAACTGAGTCGTGAGGGTGAACTCAGGTAGTGCATTTAGCAGTGCTTGCTGAGAGCCACAGAGTCTGCTTAGCTCATATGCCTCCAGCCTCAAAGAACTTTTTTAACATTGGAATAAAGCCAGCCTTGAAGTTACCAAAAGCTGGAAGACTCCTGTGTTTCATTTTATCAACTTGAAAGGCTACACAGTGCTTCCTTGGTGCCTGGGCTGCCAACTGGCCAGGACTACAGGTGAGAACACTGCAGCAGTCATGGCAGGGGCCACCCTGCCTGGTGGAGTCACCTTCACAGAGGACAGTTGGGCATATGTGCCAAACTGCAAAATGTGCAGACTTTATGACCCATAATCCCACTGTAGGAATTTATCCTGAGATAACTGGACACAGTGGCCAAGATGTACATAAATGGATGTTCCTTATAGCATTGTTTAAAACGAGGAAAACTGGAAACTATCTGAAAGCTCATCAAGAGGGGTCTCTTTATACCAGAGGGGTCTATTCCCTTACTATCATACAATGGAACACCACGCAACCAATTATGAATGTTGCAGCTGAGCTATACTTATTTAACTAGGAAGACCTCCATGACATGACACTGGGTGATGAAAGCATGTTAATACACACAGTACTTAGTAAAACTGTCTCATTATTTTATGCATAGAGACATGTCTGGAAGAATGATAACCAAATAAAGAATGGCTGTCTCAGGGGCATGTTTATTTTCATTTTCAATTATATGTTTATTTAAGTTGCAAAGTAATACAGGCTTATTGTAAGAAATGCAAACAAATAGAGAACTGTATAAAATAAAAACTGAAAATCTCTTTTCCCATCAGTCCCATTTCTCAGTTACAACAACTGCTAACACTTGATACGCAATCTTCAAGACTTTCTTCTGAGCATGTATAATCAAATTCACATTTTTTCTTTTTTTAAAGTAAAAATACAACTCCACTCTACCCACTGTTTGGTGACTCGCTCTTTTCATGTTTTCAGTACTGTTTGGATTTTTTTACACGTCACTTTTTTTTTTTTTTTTTTTTTTGAGACAGAGTCTCACTCTGTTGCCCGGGCTAGAGTGCTGTGGCATCAGCCTAGCTCACAGCAACCTCAAACTTCTGGGCTCAGGCAATCCTCCTGCCTCAGCCTCCTGAGTAGCTGGGACTACAGGCATGTGCCACCACGCCCGGCTAATTTTTTCTATATATTTTTAGTTGTCCAGCCAATTTCTTTCTACTTTTAGTAGAGACAGGGTCTCACTCTTGCTCAGGCTGGTCTCGAACTCCTGAGCTCAAACGATCCTCCCACCTCGGCCTCCCAGAGTGCTAGGATTACAGGCGTGAGCCATTGCGCCCGGCCTTACATGTCACTTTTATAATCCAAAAAGCAATAGTTATTTTTGTTTGTGGGAATAAAAGTGCACCAGCCAGGCCAGAAGATAATGCATGTGTGATCTGAGTGGCCCCGTGAGGAAAGGCAAAGGACGAAGGCTTCCTATGTTCAGGTTACCACGCTGCTCAACATGGGGAAGACCTAGACATGTCCAGTTGGTCCAGGAAGTTGATAGTGTCCTCTTCTCCCTAAATCTTCAAACCTAAACAGGGCCTGGCAGAGCTAGGCTAGGGGCTCAGGAAGGCCCAGATCTGGGCTGCAGCCTACTCCAGAGATGCCTCCCCTGCCCAGTGCAGTGTCCCAGGCATGCAGCTTCCACTCAGCCAAGCAAGGCAAGGCAGAGGAAGGCCCCCTCACTGCTGTTTCAGAGTCCACCTGCTCATGCCAGCAAAACAACAACCCATCACCTGGGTTTGCTGCAAATCCCTCCTGAAAAGCGCCCAAGTTCCTTTTTCTTTCCCTCCCTTGGTTCTAATTCCAGTTGTCATACACCTGGAAGGGGGCTCT
The DNA here is from genome assembly GCA_004363605.1 of Indri indri. Taxonomy (NCBI): domain Eukaryota; kingdom Metazoa; phylum Chordata; class Mammalia; order Primates; family Indriidae; genus Indri; species Indri indri. The sequence goes on along the minus strand of RJWJ010000967.1, from coordinate 32,047 downwards.
GTAAGGAATCAGAAATGCTGCTGGAACCTCATCAGAACTCAGGAGGGTGGGCCAGGCTGATCTCCTGGCCCTGAGTCCTGGAGAGAACACAAATAAGAGAACCCTGTCATTGCGTCTGCCCTGGAAGAAGATGGGCCTGGCTGTGGAGACCCACTCCCAGGGGAGCCCAAGCAGTACTGTGTCTGCCTCAGGGGTGCTAGTCATTTCCCATTGAGAGACCTATGAAGAAAATGAGAAAGAAAGCAGGTCCCTGCATCTTACCCAAAGCTGTTACAGTAAACACATCCTCCACAGTACCAGAGAGCACTGCCTGAGGTGGTGACCTGTCCTCACCAGCACCTGTGATACTGGGCTGGGCCCGCTTCTCAGGGTTCACTGTCCCTGTCCTCTGAGAAATTCTTTTAAAAATTCAGTCATGGTTACCCTTTTGGTTTTTCTTTTATGATAATAAAATCCATGCTCTATGCAGAAAACTTCAAAATGGCAGGAAGGTACGAAAAGATATCAATGACTCGTAACGCCATCGCCCTAAGTTGGCCTCCATGAATATCTTCATGTGTCTCTTCCAGTCATCCATGTGGACATGTACACATTGTTATCAGAATTGGAACCCAACTCTACACAATGTTGCAATATGCTTCCTTTTTCTTTTAAGCCCGTTGCAATATGCTTCTTAAATAACAACACAGATAATCTTAATTGCCTCCATGTATCATGCCAGGTACTGCACTGGGAGCATTACATATATCATGAAGTAGAAGTTACGATTACCTGTGTTTCACAGATGAAGAAACCAAGTCTTGGAGATGTTCAATTTTGACCCCAGGTCCCATGGAGGTCCCACATGGCTCAAGTGGGATTTGAACCCAGGCAACCTGACACTTGGGTCCTCCTCCCAGTCACGCTGTTCTCCAGCCCTCTTCACTGAACATTCTATTCTACCATGAGCAGTTCTGCATCATCAAAGGGCTTTACCTCCTGCCTGCGGAGATGCCAGGTCTACCATCCTAACTCTCTAACTGCTCTGCTCTGCTTGTCAGTGGTCTTATTGCCCCCTGCAGGGAGCATCCCTGAAATGCAGGTGCTAGAGACAAAGGGACCAGTTTCCGGTGAAAGAGCCAACCAATTAAGACTCCACAGGGGACCAGAGAGGAGAGAACTGGTGTGAGGGTGAATTACCCTAGCTTAAGGTCTGTATCAAATAGCCTCTTTCTATTAAGTAGCTCAAAGCATTTAAAGCAGTTCCCCAAGTAAGATACAGACCCAAGGAAGCTAAAGGAATTTGCTTTCTGCAGCAGCTCAGCAGGAGATGCAGTCCCCTATCCCCCAACAAACCCTCCAAGTACTGTGATTGATTTTTGTGTCAGCGGCTGGGGCATAGGACCCAGCTAAGGCAATTCATTTCACAGGGCCTCTATAATCTCACAGAGATTTAAAGATGGCCACTTCTACACTTGAGTCGTTTCTTTGACAGCAACAAAGAACACTACTGAGTCCTTGGAAACCCGTCCCTTTTCTTAGGTTTTCAGAAGTAGAAAACACTCGAAGTCAGGGGTTGACAGACCTTTTCAATAAACGGCCAGATATCAAATATTTTGGACTTTGAGGGCCATATAGTACTTGTCATAACTACTCAACTCTGCCGTTATAACACAGAAGAAACCACAGGCAATAATAACATAACGGGCCTGGCTGTGATCCAGCAAAATTTTATTTACAAAAACAGGTGGCCATCAGGATTGGGCCTGCAGGCTGTACTTGCTAACCTCTGCTCTCAGGGTTTAAGTTTTCCCTAAAAACACCCAGATTTATACATTGGCTAAATCATTTAAATTTTAGGGCAGAAACTCGTTTCTGAGGGATTGGCCTATTTTTCTTCAGTGGCATAGGAACACAATCTTTCAACTATTAATCCAAAATCTTGGGAAAACACAGAGAAAGCAGCGGTTGTTTTCCCGTATAGTTGGTTAGTATCACTAACAGATGAAAGGGAAAATATTTTACAGATCCATAGCAACCAGAAAAGAGGATAAATCAGGCTGAGGGAAAGTAAATGTCAGGAAAATCAAAAAAAGTATGAGGAAGAAAAATGACATTAATATAGCTAGGCCGCTCCATTTGGCTTTGGTTAGCTGACTGAGAGCGACGGGCAGCTTATCCAAACCAGGAAACAAGAGAATTTGACAGTTCTCCTTGGTAATGATGGAGCATCTCCTTTCAGAAAGCTTTACTTGAGGCAAAGATATTAAGACCACATACACTTGGGACATCAGAGAGAAGAAAGCCAGGTGAGCTGCAGATGAGAAGCTGAACTACAGCCTAGCGACATCTTACCTGGGGATGGGCTCTGAGCTCCTCACTCAATCTTCCTGACTTCCTTCACTCACCTTCAGGGCAGGGATGAGGAAGCAAAGCCTGCTCTACCTCTTGGATCTGGGAAGAGAGCCCTTTGGCGTGCTGTGGAGCACAGTAATGCTGAGGCTGCTAACACCCGCAAGAGAGAAGACAGGTCGCCTCCTTAGGCTGGAGCGTCTCAGGGGATAGCAGGCTTGGGACAGGACTGTCCTGCATTCAAGGATCCAAGGATGAGAATGGCAGAGCTGAGAAGAACCCATGACCCTGATAGGTGTGCTCCAAATTGCTGCAGCAGCCCCCGGCCTCTTCTAGGCATGAGCCACACTCAAAATGCAAGCAGAAAGCCTCAAACATTTCAAATACAAGCACATCTTCATTTAAAAAAAAAAAAAAAAAAAGGATTTTCACTCCCCAGACTGGCCATTTCACCTTCCTCCCTAACTCACCTGCGTAGCTTTCCACTGCCCTTAGAATCAAATCCAGACTCACCTCAAGGCTCAGCACGTTCCCCTCGCTGCTGGGCCTCCAGCTTTTCCTGAGCCCTTTCCTCTCCCTCGCCTCCTCCAGCCACAGAAGCCTCTTTCAGTTCCTCATCTTTCCCTTTCAGTGATCTTATGGAATCAAATATTTATTTGCCTACTTTTTCAATATCTATCTCTACTACCTAAGGGCAGTGGAAAGTTTCTTCCATACAGCTTACCCAGCATCTCAAAAAATGGGCACTTAAATAAAATAAATACAACTGATGAAAAAGAGCTCCTTTTCCCCCAAGTCCTTGCTTTTCATTTAAAATGGATCCTTGGAGGCTCAGAGGCTACAGCATGCAAACCAGGCTGGCTAGGCTGGCCTGGAGGCTCCATCCTGCACTCAGCAGCTGCAGGAAATTCTGGAAGGCCCATTACCTTCTAACCCTGTCTGAAAAGTGACAATATTGGTATCTTCCTCACTGGGCTACCTACTGCACCGATTAAATAAAAGAATGTTAAGTGCCTAGGATAGTACGGTGCTCAATAGCTAGTGTTTTATTCACTTACTTTTAACTATAGAAAAGTAAGTTTAAAAAGATGGCCTCAACAGGAAAACACTGAACTACATGTGTTAACTTTAGGAAAAGCAGAAGGAGGCAAAACTCAAGAAAATGCCACAATTCATTGAGGTTCCATGTATAAAACTTGACCTGCTATCTGGAAAAGTCTCTCTGACTTCAGGAGCAGACCATGTCCCTTAGCACTTCCAACTTCAAAGACAAGAAGCATGATGGATGGAATCCTGGGCAGATCTAAACTGTACCATACACTGCATAAGATCTTACTGATCTTTCCTAATCCCAAATGTGTGTCATTTAGCATGTATTAATCAATCTCTCAGGCCAAGTAACCTAAGAAAGGGGACTGATTCAAAGGACTCAGTAGAGTTCTTTGTTGCTATAAAAATACTTTTATATAGCAATCATTCTATTGTTTGTTGAAAACAACTGTAACATTTACTGGATGGTCACAATAGTATTATTTTAATAACACATTCATTCATCTAACTCCCCCTCACTTGAAAAAAATCCTTCAGCAATGGCTATTAACATGCAAAATATTCATTTCCCTTAACCTAGCATTTCCCACTTTTAAGAATTTATCCCACAGAAATACTTAGGCAAGAGTACCAAGACATATAAGGAGGCTCACTACAGGTTTGCGGTAGGAAAAAACTGGAAATAACCCAAATGCCCAACAATAGAAGACTGGTTAAATAAAGTACAGTAGATCTAGATACTAAAAAAGTATAGAGTTAAAAAGAACATACTGACATGGAAAGATGTCCAAAAGAAATTAAGTTAAAAAAAGCAAGCTGAAAAACAGTATGAAAAGCAATGATAATTCTATCTAGAAAAGAAAATCTGGAAATAGGAACACCAAAGTTTTCTCAGTGAGGGAATGAATTATGAAGGATTTTCACCTTCTGTGTCACATATTTCTAAGTTTCAGATATAATGAGCAAGTATTTCTTTTATAAACAGGGGAAAGGAAAGAAAGTGTTTGTTGTTTTTTTTTTTTAAATCTCTCTTGGCATTAGAATCTATCAGTATCACAGAGTTCAATCAGCCACGAGCTCTGACAGTTCAGGAAAGGTCCCTGTTCACATGGTGCCATCTTGTCTCTTTCTTGGGCCCAACTCAATACATGTCATGAGGTTGCCATTAAACTGCAGCAAGGGAAGGCACTTGAATTTCCATAGTATCAGTTACAAGGTTGGGGGGGGGGCGTGTTTCTCCTAAAAACTCAAGTGAAATTGCCTTGGAATTTGTGGTTAAGTCCTACCAATGGCAAAACTGAGAGAAGACAGACAGCCTCTCCAGCAGAATTCGAAAGTGTACCTCAGAAATCTAGCCCTGCAGAGTTGGGGAATGGTTTCTTTCTAATGAAACCCAGAGGATGAGGGGTAGCGGAGCAGCCACTGACAATCTAAGGAGAAAGAATAAACTGATCATAAAATTAAAAGGGAATAGGGGGCTGGGCACGGTGGCTCATGCCTGTAATCCTAGCTCTCTGGGAGGCCGAGGCGGGCAGATTGTTTGAGCTCAGGAGTTCAAGATCAGCCTGATCAAGAGCGAGACCCCGTCTCTACTAAAAATAGAAAGAAATTAGCTGGACAACTAAAAACATATAGAAAAAATTAGCCGGGCATGGTGGCGCATGCCTGTAGTCCCAGCTACTCGGGAGGCTGAGGCAGTAGAATCGCTTGAGCCCAGGAGTTTCAGGTTGCTGTGAGCTAGGCCGACGCCACGGCACTCTAGCCCAGGCAACAGAATGAGACTCTGTCTCAAAAAAATAAATAAATAAAAGGGAATAGAGAAGCAAGAAAAACTGATTGCAAAGCATTATAGGAAAGGCAGACATTGAAGTGTCTACTGGTGAGGTTACAGATGCATTTATTGCAGAACTTTCCAAATGATTCATACCAGAGGCTAGACTGCGTTCTAAATCTGCTGTAGCAGGTAAAATGACAGTCACCCTATCCTCGTGGCTGGAATATTCTCTCTTTTTTTCTTGAGACAGAGTCTCACTCTGTTGCCCGGGCTAGAGTGCCGTGGTGTCGGCCTAGCTCACAGAAACCTCAAACTCCTGGGCTCAAGCGATTCTACTGCCTCAGCCTCCCGAGTAGCTGGGACTACAGGCATGCACCACCATGCCTGGTTAATTTTTTCTATATATATTTTTAGTTGTCCAGCTAATTTATTTCTATTTTTTTAGTAGAGCCGGGGTCTCATTCTTGCTTAGGCTGGTCTCGAACTCCTGAGCTCAAATGATCCTCCCGCCTTGGCCTTCCAGAGTGCTAGATTACAGGCGTGAGCCACCGCGCCCGGCCCTGGAATACTCTCTTTCTATGTGATACTTTTGTACTGGCCCAGTGTCCTGACCAATATGCAAGGCTCCTCAGATCCTAGGCAGGGGGCTGAGCTTCCTAGGTGGGAGTGGCAGATACTGTGTTGCTCACGTGATGGCCACTCCGCTCTTTACTAACAGAACCCTAATTTTGTTTTTCTGCCTTTTCATGGCTGGGCCCATTCCCAGCCAACAAGGTCATCTCAGTTTCCAATGAGATGCAAGGGGACATCAATGAGGGGAGTTCTGTGGAGGTTTTGACTGATCTTTAAAAGAGACACAGGACAGAAATGTTTCTCTTACCGCTTGTGGACTCTGCCAGGTGTGATTCCGGGATGCTAGGGATCATGGCAGCACGAGGAAATGGAATATGAGGAAACCAGTTTAAAGAGACACGCTGAAGTGAGGAAGGCAGAGCAGAGAGTTGAAAAGAACTCAGGTCCTTGACAGCAGTGTTGAACAGATGACAACCAGCCTGGATCTGCCCCTCCTCCAGATAACTTGCTGTGAAAGCTAAGTGCCTTATAATTAGGCCATTCTAGTCAGGGTGTTCTATTATTTGCAGTCAAAACCATCCCAACAGATACAACAAAACAGAACAAAAGTTACCCATTCCATATACACCTCCTCTAATGATCTGACTCCCAAGTCTAACTGCACACCAAGATTACTGAGGTAAGAGACGTCCCTATAACCCCGTGGGAGCAACTGATTTTGCCCACCCAGAGACATAACTATTCTTTTTCTGCCAGTGGTTGCCCTTTGCTTTAGACGACTCCCCTCCCACTCCTTGTGCTTGGAAGTGAGGAGCAGAGTGGACTTTAAACATAAATCCTGGTGCTCCACCTGGACCACCACCACCAACCAGGGTGGTCACATGGCCCAGGCTGAACTAGTCTGAGTCCTTCCCCGGGGACTGATGTAGGAATGTTGAAAGTAAAAAGCCTTCTGCCTGCTGGGACTACAAACCGAGAGAACCTGAAACTAGGAATGGTGGTGCTTGTTTTTCCTGGCACATGGGGAGAGTCAGTCTGTAGCACAAGACCAGTATGCAGAGACTCATAGCTATAGTCATAGCCCTGAGGACATTGCTTAAACATATTAATCAAGCCACACCAGAAACCCTGGTTGGGTTCTCCCAGTTATCTGAGCCAATAAAGTCTGTTACTGTTTAAGGTAGTTTGAGTTGGGTTTCTGTCATTTTCTTATACCTAGAAGAGTCCCAACTAAGATAAACCCTGACCTATTCTACTCCCACATCCAGAAGCCTTCGCCACCTCTGGGCTCTTCTGTCCTAGGTTTCTGTCATTTCCACTTCCTTTTCTCTCTCACTCAGCTTCCATCCTCTGAGCAAACTTACTAAAGGATAACTGTCCTCCGGCAGGTCGGGGCTAAGTTTCAGGGCCTGTCTAGGTCATTCTTCAGAGCAGGCTTTGAGGCTGCCTTGCACAGCCCCATGCCAGCTGTGGGCATTGCCACCTCCCAACCCCCTGCACAACTCCTCTTGGTGAGTGGCACCATTGCTCTTTCCTTTGCCTCCCCTGCCTTGATGCTATTTCCAAGCCTGGAAGGTAAAACTGTGGATGCTGTTTAGATCTGGAAAAGCAGGTCTAAACATTCCACTTACTTGACTATACTGCTTGGCATGTTCTCACATGCAAACAGGTGGGCAGAATGCTCCACATAAAGTCACTGGGCTTAAGGCAGATGGCACAAGCAAGGCAAGATCATCACACAGAACTACAATGCTATGTACACATGCAGGTGTATCTGTGTACACATCAAACATAAAATCCACACGTTCTGTATAATATGTACATGTGTAATCCTTGTAAGTGTAACCACACAGGGTAATGTCTCCAAGTCACAAGGGAGGTTCTCTACAGTATCAGTTGAGTGTGCTCTGCTCTGAGAAAACCTGATAGGCCTAAACTCAATCTTACAAAACATTTTATAATAAGGGGCAATTATTCACACTATAAAAAGACACTTCACCGTATTAAAGGATTTACTACAAGGTCTCACTAAACTGCATGTGCTCTATTGCATTTAGAATAGGGTTTGATTTGCAAAGACTTCACAGGCAACTATATAAATCAACTACATAAAGCCAAGGAGCTATATCTGGACTGAATTTGGTTTTGGTTGTATAATGTGATATACAAAAAAAGATAATTTTACTTATATCACTATTACTAATTTTCTGTGTGTGAGCAAGACAATAGTACCAAATGTCATGATGTCAGCTGAGGCAGGCAGCTGATTCAGGAACAAGCAAGGCATTTCCTAATATGGTTTTGCTGTTAAATGGGGTGGTATTTACTGTTACTGCAAAAAAAAAAAAAAAAAAAGACCATGGTATCTACCTTTTCAATCCATATAAAGTTTTTTAAGACTGAATAATAAGAATAATTGTGGGTAATACTTTACTTATATAGTACTTACTGTGTACCAGTAAGTAAAACACTGTTCTACTGAACAATAATTGTAGGTAATAGCTATACAGTACTTACTAAGTACCAGTAAGTAAAACACTGTTCTAAGGTATTAACACTGTTCTACAGGTATTAACTCATTTCACCCTCTCAATGGCTCCATGCACAATTACTATTACCCTGTTTTACAGATGAGCAAATGGATGGACATGCAGCCAAGGAGGCAGTAACTGGCAGAGCTATGAACATAGGCAGTCTGGGTCCAGAAGCCACACTCTTAAACCACCATATCTCGCTGCCAACCTGATCTGGCAGTCACATGCAGGATGGAGAGCAGTGCAGGGGAGAGGAGTGGAGATGAAGGCCTACTTAGACTACTAGTGACGAGTTCAGACACATGGTGCTGAGGACCTGACTATGCAGTGAAATAGGAAAAAAAAAAATGAAAGGGGCCGGGCGCAGTGGCTCACGCCTGTAATCCTAGCACTCTGGGAGGCCGAGGCAGGTGGATCGCTCAAGGTCAGGAGTTCGAGACCAGCCTGAACAAGAGCGAGACCCCGTCTCTACTAAAAATAGAAAGAAATGATCTGGACAACTAAAAATATATATAGAGAGAAAAAATTAGCCAGGCATGGTGGCACATGCCTATAGTCCCAGCTACCTGGGAGGCTGAGGCAGGAGAATCACTTGAGCCCAGGAGTTTGAGGTTGCTGTGAGCTAGGCTGATGCCATGGCACTCTAGCCAGGCAACAGAACCAGACTCTGTCTCAAAAAAAAAAAAAAAAATGAAAGGATGCTGCTGCTGGAAATCAGGATAGGGCAAGGGTAGTGAGTAAAAGGAGACACAAGGGAGGTTTCTGGAGAACTAGTATGTTTTGCAATTTGGGTGCTAGTTACATGGGTGTTATTTGGTTTGTGAAAATTCATCAAGCTGTACAGTTAGTTATATGTGTACTTTTTATATACATATTTTTGTGAATAAAAAAATTAAAAGATGAACGGATGAATTTAAGAGGATTTTGGTAATATTATGAATGGCATTTGACCTCCTCCATTTTGCAAATGTTCCAGAATGTCATTATTTTAAGCATCAGCAGAATGTCTAATACCAAGGGAGGCACCAGGGAGCACTATGTAAGCCCACGGCAATCATCTATGTGGATGATTCCCATACATCTCCTTGTCCAGCCTGAGATATCCCGCAGATGAGATGTCAGCTGAGTCACAGGCAACACAGCAGTATGGTTCACAAGTGCTGTTGGCCAGGCCCGGTGGCTCATGCCTGTAATCCTAGCATTCTGGGAGGCCAAGGTGGGAGGACTGCTTGAGATCAGGAGTTCAAGACCACCCTGAGCAAGAGCGAGACTCCATCTCTACTAAAAATAGAAAAAATCAGCCAGTCAACTAAAAATAGAAACAAAAAATTAGCCGGGCATGGTAGCGAACGCCTGTAGTCCCAGCTACTCAGGAGGCTGAGACAGGAGGATTGCTTGAGCGCAGGAGTTTGAGGTTGCTGTGAGCTAGGATGACACCACGGTATTCACTCTAGCCCGGGCAACAAAGAGAAACTCTGTCTTAAAAAAAAAAAAAAGAAAAGAAAGTGCTGTTAAGAGCCACACTGCCTGGGTTCAAATCCTGCCTTTGTACCTACTAGATGTATGATCTTGAACATGCTGCTTAACCTCTCTGCATTGCCTTGCTTTCTGCAACTGGAAAGCTGGTATAACAGTGCGTAACTCACAGGGCTTGTGTGCATATTAAATGAGCACTTATAGCCCTACATGGCACACAGGACATACTACTAAATGTTAGCGCTTATCCTCATCAAAATGTAGGCCCATAGCCATGGTCTATCTTAAATCATTACCATTTACTTTGATCATTTTCCTATTATTTAAATAATTTACTATTATTCCCTACCACATTCTAAAAAATGTTTTAAAGTAGATTTGTTTTACCTATTATTTAAATAGTACAAGCATATTACAGAAAATGCAGAAACAGAAAGTCAAGTATTATGCTTTTAGGAGTGTAGTCACCCTGCCGCACTCTGAAGTGCCGACAGTGATCTGCAGGTACAAACTACAGCAATCACTTGAGAGCCACCATAAGAGGAGCCATCAGTGCCAAAGGGACTGCAATGCACATTAGTCAACACATACCCAAGAAACGGCCACAGCTTTTATTTTATTTTGAAAATTTCCAATTCTCTAAAAAGTTAAAAGAACAGTACAACAAATACCCAAGTACTATTCACCTAGCTTTACCGGTTGTTAACATTTCACCACATTTGCTTTCTCTTCTCTCTCCACACACAGACGCTTTATTTTTTTGCCAAATCATTTGACAATTAAGTTGCAGACATCATGTCGTTTTATCCATAAATACTTCAACCTTTGCCTCTTAAGAACAAGGACATTGTCCTATATAACCATAATATCATAATCACACCAAAGGAATTTCACAATAGAATAATACTATTACCTAATACACAGTCTACATTCATATTTTTGCGATTGTCCTAAAAATTACCTTTTTTTAAATTCAGGATCCAATCCAGGATCACACAGTGCATTTAAATTATCATGTTTCTTTTAATCTAGGACAGCTCCCCGCAATCCCTCGCACCTTTTTATGTCTTTCACAGCACTGACATTTTTGAAGAATCCAGGCAGTTGTCTTATAAAATGTCTCACAATCTGGATTTGACTGTTCATTATTCCATTCCAGTTAAACGTTTTTGGAAAAGTGCTACACAGTTGATGTTTCATACTTCACATTGCAACACATAATAATTTGTTCCATTATTAGTGTTGCTACCTTAGATCATTTGATTAAGGTGATGTCCACCCAAACCTTTCCATGGTTAAAGGTATTCTTTTTCTCTTCTTAATAAGTACGTAATCTGTGGAGTGATTCTTGTGAATATCTTGTTCCCCAGCAACCCTTTTACCCAGGGGTTTCAGCAGCCACTGATAATCTTCGTCTGAATCAATGATCACATTAGTAGTTACCAAATGGTCACTAGTGATGTTTACTGTGTGGTGAAATGAACAAATCAAATCAAATCCTATTATTCTCACTGACTTGTGTTATAATTTCAGAACCATTTCAGAACTAATTTCAGAAGTTCATCTGCTTACCTCCACCTGATAGTGGTTCATAACACTTGTTTTACATTTCTCTGATCTCTGTCCACCTGAGCAGGTACACATACGAATGTACTAGCTTAAGCAGTATGCAGGGAGTTACCTCAAACTCCCAGGCTCAAGTGATCCTCCTGCCTCGGCCTCCCAAGTAGCTAGGACTGCAGGTACGTGCCACCACACCTGGCTAATTTTTAAATTTTTTTGTAGAGACAGGGTCTCGTTATGTTGCTTAGGCTAGTCTCAAACTCCTGGGCTCAAGCAATTCTCTTGCCTCAGCCTCCCAAAGTGCTGGAATTATAGGCATGAGCCACTGCACCTGGCCATCAAACAATAATTCTGACTGTCAACAACCTGCCTGATTCCAGCTCCCCCTTCACCCCATAAGGGAGGAAGTTCCTGGCAATTCTTTCTCTCACTCTTCTCCACCCTCTACTGTTAACCCAAGCCTCAGCCAAGATTAACATGTGTGCTTGTGGCCCCAGAAATAGGGACAGCTAGGCCACTGGGAGCAGGGAGAAAGGACTGTGCTAATTACAGCAGACTACAGCAAGGGTGCGAAGCGTCAGAACAGTGGCAGGAATGCCCACTTGCTGCTGGAGGGCACAGTGACATATCTCTCCCTGCCATGGCCCAGGTAGCTTTTCACCCAGGAAATACTAGGCAAAACAAGGCACCTTCATGGTACAAGTGGGATATAGAGCTCCCAGGAATGGTCACTCCACAGACATCAAAATATACCTGTAAGTTCTCAAAGCCAACCAAGATCATGGCAAAAGGACCAGCATACCAGTCAGATCCTGGGCTCCTACCTGACTGGAACACATATCGGGCCAAGCCCTGCATTAGCTCTGCTGGCCACGTTGGTGGGGCAGACTCCCCTGTTTCTCTCTTCAGACGAAATGTCAACTCAAAGCCAAAACCACTAGGTCCGTCTGTTCCTGTAAACCTGAAAGAAATAAAAAGCAAATGTTTTAAGTTCAATTACTGCCTTCAAAGTCTAAAGTTTCTCCCCTTTTTTGGTGGTCTCAGCATGTAAACTCTCTATTCAGAAGATGTGAGCCTTGGGAGGAGAAAGAACCTCAAAAACCTGTAAGGATCTGGAACTCATGCCTGGCCCTCCTGCCAGCTATAGGTACATGTATATGACCCTGGCCTGGCCAAATCCCCCTGCTGGCACTCTGAATTATGAATTCCAAATTTTGTGGCTCTGGAACATTCCTCCCAGTATGACCAAGGCCACATTGCTGAAAATCTTCCTTGTTATGCTCCTTGTTCCTTCAACTATTTGTAAGCACCTACTTTGTTTACTAAGAATACATATCCTGTGAGCCACCAACAAGGCTATATGGTCTGGGAGGATAAGACAGTTTCTCCACTCCCACATCCAGTCTGCCCCGCAAGGGCATAACCTTCCTGAAACCCAGCACACCACATACACTCCTCAATCAGCACATGCTCTTCTGAAACTTGGCACTCCACGTGCACCCTTCACTGGCTGGAACCCTAGAGAAGCAGAGTTTGCCCTCCCTTCCCACCCCTCAGTGACCCAGAATGATGAGGATTACTGCTTCTGTGGCCACAACTCATCAAAGTGTCAGTGAGATGAGGCAGGAACGCCTGCCTCCCTGTCCGCAGGAAATACTCAGGAGCCCCAAGTCTCAGGGAAGTCCCTGAAATCAACTTCTGCCAGGGAAGGCAACGATGTGGACCAGAGAGTAGGGCCTGGCTGGTGGGCGCCACAGCTCCTCAGGGAAGAGAAGCAGCCAGGGAGGGGTTCCTGAGAGCTACACGAGACTTGCCCGCATGGGAAGGGTTAAAAATTAAAATATGCTCATGATATAATTTTCAGTAATTATATCTTGTATAAACATGAACCACAATGGTTATACACGTGTAAATTCCACAGCAAACAAACACAAACCATAAACTAAGATGACAGTCAAGACCTCCTTTGCTAGCCAAGCTCCTGCAACAGGAGACCAGAGGTGAAAAGGGCTGATGATGCAGTCAATGCCCAACCCGGGCATTCCACGTGGCATCGTTCCTTCATCATTATCACCTCCGAGAGGCCAGGTTGCGAGACTGCATGGAAGGAGATTCGAAAGTCTCAGAAGCTGACGTCAGTCCTAGCTTTGTGCATCTGGGCGAACCTAGCCTTCCTGCACTTGGCAGGAGAAAATCACCTCTGAAAAACTAAGTTCTATGGATTGAAAAGGAATCCTTAGAAATTATCATGATCAAACCCAACCAAATTTAAAGGAAGTATCCACGGTTTGCATTTTCCCCTGGGTATCTAGCAAAGTGGGAAAGCAGAATCCATTTTGAGGGTACATATGTGGAATTCTGGAGGCCAGGCTAGAAGAAGATGCTAGGAAAGATAAATGTAAGCGATTTTATTTCCTCGCTGAATTGCCCTGAGTGGGGTCAATTCGGTGCAGGGAGGCTGAGGGAACAGCTACACAAACTAACGCTGGAAGAGTTGCCTCCCTGGAGCTGCAGATTTGGGAGGGGTGTGAAAACCTGGGGTAATGCAAGATTGACGTGAGTTAAAACTCTGCAAAAAGAGATGGGTCACTAGGGCAAAGGGAAGATTTCAAGCAGCCACCAATTAGAAGCAGCTTTGTAAAATGTATCAGACCATTACTCCAGGGCTTTCATCTTGGGCCAAGAAAAATACATGATTTCTAACCGCAAAAACTTGAGAAACAGACTAAAAGAAACGTGTTCCTCTTGGGCTACACAATGGGGAGAATGCTCAGATACAGAGAGAAATCACTGGATCATACGCACCCACACAGCAGCACCTCACTAAGGAGGGCTGTGCGCGCACACACATCGGGTGTGCATGTGTGCACACACACATGTACACCATCTGCCTCCACACGGGGTGCTTTCTGGGCCAGCTCTGTGGTGGGCAAGCCAGCCCTTGCTTGGCTGGGTGGGAGGGACAGGCCTGGCCAGATGGTCTCCACCTGTGTTTGATTACCACCCACAGGCTGGCTGGACGCAACCTCTAAACTCTGAAGCATGAGTTTGGAATGGCCTACCCTCAGGGTAAACACACAACCTGAAGCCTGTCAGAAGGTCTCTTTTTCAAAGCAGGCTGACCAGGCCATAGCTAAGTGACAAGGTCATTCAGTCTTCAGTCTCCTGGAGGGGCCTGGCTTGGTCTGGCCTTCCTCACGTGAGGGCTTCTCCAGCCAAAGTGGTTTTGTCTAACCAGAGATTGAAGCCCCTCCTAGGGAGCAGCTGTCTCTCACAACTTCCAAGAAAGGAAAGCAGGAGGAGAAATTGGCATGTGCTGCAGAAGGTGGGATCTGAGTCAGAGCAAAGAATTTTTCTAACACAGAAGTCTGCTAAAATACTGGCTGGTAGTCAGTGGGGCCAGTGGAATTTCTTTCTAGAGGGATTTTAAAAAATATATTTTCCTGTCTGATAGAGTCGGGGTGAAGGTTTCTAACCATCTTATCGCAGAAGGATGGATGAGATGGCCTCTCAAGATTGTTTCCCACTCAAGAACCCCTGGATCCTGCTCACTGGGGTGTCCAGAGAAGACGCTGGCTTTGTCCTAGCAATTTGGTGAGCTGAGCCAGTGGCTGTGCCAGCCTCAAGAGTAACATCAAACCTGCCGACAAGAACATGTGCTTTAAATTCTAGACACACAGCTGCCCACCATCAGAACCTGCCCAACGGTATCCCCAAAAGCACCTCACTAGGAAGGTATCCACCAGCATCCAAGAGGCCAAAAATTACTGCTAAGTCTAGGCAGGAGATGAACGGAAACCCAGGAGAGACTTTCTGGAGAAAATATACAGCTGGGGGCGCAGAGAGAGCTGACCTAAAAGTTGGTGTCTCATGCTCAACACCATTAGTTATTATTATTAAGGAAATGTAAATCAAAACCACAGTGAGAAACCATTCTACACTCTCTAGTATGGTAAAAAAAAAAAAAAAAGACAGACAACAAGTGTTGGAGAGAATGTAACAAAATTGGAATATTCATACACCGTTGGTAGGAATAAAAATGGTGAAGCTGCTTTGGAAAACAGTTTGGCAGTTCCTCAAAAAGTTAAACAGAGTAACCATATGACCTAGCGGTTACACTCCAGTATACATCCAAGAGAACTGAAAACATGTTCACACAAAAACCTGTCTACCAATGCTGTCATAGCAGCATTATTCATAATAGTTAAAAAGTAGAAATAGCCCAAACGTCCATCAATTGCGGAATGGATAAACAAAATACGGTATACCCACATAATGAAATATTACACAGCAATAAAAGGGAATGAAGTACTGATACATGCTACAAAATGGATGAACCTTGAAAACATGCTAAGTGAAAAAAGCCAGATACAAAAGACTACATATTATATGATTCCATTTATGTGAAATGTCCATAATAGACAAATCCACAGGGCCAGAAACAGGGGTGAAGAGGGAATGGGAGTGACTGCTAACAGGTACAGAATTTCTTTTTGGGATGATGAAAATGTTCTGGAATTAGATAGTGGTGATGGTTGTACAACCTTGTGAATATACTAAAAATCACTGAATTGTACACTTTAAGAGGGTGAATTTCAGGCGGACACAGTGGCTTACACCAGTAAATCCTAGAACTTTGGGAGGCTGAAGCAGGAGGATTGCTTGAGGCCAGGAGTTCAAGACCAGCCTGGGCAACATAGTGACACCTCATCTCTACAAAAATACAAAAAAAAAAAAAAAAAAAATTAGTCCAGGAGTTCAGGGCTGCAGTGGGCTATGATTATGCCACTGCACTCCAGCTTCGGTGACAAAATAAGGCCCTGTCTTAAAAGAAAAAAAAAAGGTGATTTTCATGGTATATGAATTAAAAAAAAAAGAGCTGGCATCTCATGTATGCCTAAATGGCTAGGGCTGGGGAAGGGCCAACCACACCAACTAAGCCAGGTCTTTATCTTGCTCTACCTATTAATAGTCATTATGATTAACAACATACTTAAGTTTGAGGCCTTGAATTAAGCACTTTTCCTATGTCATATCATTTCTCTAACAACTCTATGACTGAGCGCCATTGTTATCCTCGTTTAACCAACATATGAGAAATATTGAAGGAGTTTAAGTAATATTCCATAAGGCACAGCACAAGCGATAGAGCTCAGACTTGAGGTCTGACTCCAAAGCCCATATTCTTATTGCTGTGTGCCACAGACAAGATATTTAGGTTCTCTGTGCCTCAGTTTCCTCATCTATAAAATGGGAACTATTTCTCAGAGTTGTTATGAGGATTCAATGTTTAGAAACAATGCCTGAAATACGGTAAGCATTATATCACTTACAATAATTGAAGGAAGCCAGTCACAAGACCATAGATTGTATGATTCCATTATATTATATGATAAATAGTATAATTTATAATATGTAATATAAATTATATCTACATTACATCAGATGTCCAGAATAGAAAAATCTATAGAGACAGAAAGGACATTAGTGGTTGCCTAGGGCTGGGGGAGAAGGGCAGGTGGGGAGTGACTGCTAATGCGAATGGAGTTTTAGGGTGATGAAAAATGTCTATAATTAGATTATGGTGATGGTTACGTAGCCATAAATACACTAAAAACCATTAAATGGTACAGTTAAAATAGGTGAACTGTGTGGTATGTGAATTATAGCTCAATAAATGCTTTATTTTTTAATTTGGAAAAAAACCCAAAAACCTGAAAGTAAAAAATCCTCAAACTAGAAATAGACATAGATAGATATGGATGTATATATATATCCCTTAAGCATAAGACAAGATGTTCAACCTCACTCGTAATAAGAGAAATGCAAATTAAATGCAAATTAAGACACCAAGATACCATTCTCACCTATCAGATTGGCAAAAGTTAGAAAGTGTGATATTACATTCTATTGGTGAGGTTGTGGGGAAAAAGTAAGCCAAGTAACTTTTGTACACAGTATGCTGACCATATTATCTTCAAGCTAAAGACAAAGAGAGCAGTAAATAAATATTGTACTCTAGTTAATGGTTTTATTTTTTGCAGTAGTATGTATGGGTTAGTAATTCTGAAACTACCTTTGGTGTCAATGTATTGTAGATAATGGGAGCCAGGTTACTCTCATTGTCAGGAAAGTTAAAAATAGGTAAATATATGTCAGAGTGAGAAATATACAAAAAAGCCAGGCTAGATTGAACCCTATAGGTATAGTTTTAGAATTGGAAGTATCAGTATGTACTCGTGGTATTTAATAGAGAGATAGATATAGAAATAGAGAAGTGGTGTGTGTGTGTGTGTGTGTGTGTGTGTGTGTATTTCCCAGTTCTTGCCACTGAGAGCAGTGACACCCCAGTATCAATGATAATACCTAGCACACCTGGATCTTGTTTTCTAAATACCATTCTCCACTAAAAGAAACCAGGGCACTGTAGATGAATGGTTGATTCCAGGGCTGGGAAAGCACAAAATGACCCTGGAACTTCGTGTTGCCCCAGAAAATAAGGAAGCGCTCAAAGAATGCGGGAGCACGCCAAAAGTAGGGAGAAGCCAAACTGAAGCGCTCTCACTAGCCAAATCTAGGATAATCAGAACATCAAATTAAAGGACATTAATAAATTATAACCTATTAATTAAAATAAGAATCTATGAGTCCATACTGATTGTAATGGTCCCAGAGACATTGGCTCTATAGATTTTGGACTTGCCACTCTCCATAACTGCATGAACCAATACTTTGTCATAAATCTCTTTATATATCTAAATATTATGTATATAGATTATATAGACAATATAGATATATAGATATGTATCTCCTATTGGTTCTGTTTCTCTAGAGTACCCTAATACAGAGATATAAATAAATGAATAAATAAGTAAATACAGAGAAGAAAAAGCTCTTCCTTACAGTAAAATCTCAATCTCAATTAATAAATGTAGATGCAATCATGTAATTAGAAATTACCAGTTGACAACCATCATAATAATAAATGATTCAGGCAAGAATCATCAATAGATGCTAAAACTAGTGGGTAAAAAACCTGATGAGAAACAAGATGTTGATATAGCCTCAAAATGCCTTCCCACAAGATACTTATTAATTACTAATGTCAAAGCAGTAACTTTACAGTAGAGAAACCTGGCAGACGCTGCTTTAACCAAGCAATCAAAGTAATTAGACATCATCAACAGTAATTAGACAAATCAACATCAAATGCCTCCTGATATGATCACTGAGAAGGGCATAACTCTTGTGATATTTCTACCAAGAAATGCATACCCTGATTCTAATCATGAGGAAACATCAGGCAAATCCAAATTGAAGGACATTCTATAAAATAACTGACCTGTACTCTTCAAAAGGTCATGAAAGACAGAAAGATTGAGGCACCATGTGAAGGAGTCTAAGAGACGTGACAACTAAGTTACTAAAAAAGACTTCATCCTGAGCCCCAGGACTCTGTAGTCGCTGAAGTAGGGTGACCAACTTGTCCTTGTTTGGCCAGACTTTTCTGGCTTTACAACTGAAAGCCCCATGTCTCAGGAAAAGCCATTAGTCCCAGGCAAATTGGGACAGCTGGTCAACCGACTCTGAAGTGCCACTATCTGACCCACACAAAGCAAAATGTTGCCATGTGTAAACAGCACCAAATATGGTCCCAGCTACATGGGAGGCTAAGGAGGGAGGATCACTTGAGCCCAGGAGTTCAAGGCCGGCCTGAGCAATATAACAAGATTCTATCTCTTAAAAAAAAAAAAAAAGCAGGCCGGGCGCGGTGGCTCATGCCTGTAATCCTGGCACTCTGGGAGGCCCAGGCAGGCGGATTGTTTGAGCTCAGGAGTTCGAGACCAGCCTGAGCAAGAGTGAGACCCCGTCTCTACTAAAAATAGAAAGAAATTATCTGGAGAACTAAAAATATACAGAAAAAATTAGCCGGGCATGGTGGCACATGCCTGTATTCCCAGCTACTCGGGAGGCTGAGGCAGTAGGATCGCTTGAGCCCAGGAGTTTGAGGTTGCTGTGAGCTAGGCTGACGCCACGGCACTCACTCTAGCCAGGGCAACAGAGTGAGACTCTGTCTCAAAAAAAAAAAAAAAAAAAAAAAAAAAAAAAAGCAAAGCAGCAAATACACATCAAGAGCCACCAAAATGTCAGCAGTGCAAGAGCATAGTCTCCAGAGCCAGGCTGCCTATGCCCAAATCCCAAATCCTGGCTCTGCCACCCCTCCTGGCTGTATGACCCTAGGCAAATCACTCATCCTCTCTGTGCCCCAGTTTCTTCATCTGTAAAATGAGGATATGAAGAGTGAACTCTAACGAAAACCATGAACTTTGGGTGAGAATGATGTGTCAATGTAAGTTCACTGACTGTAGCAAATGTACCATTCTGGTACAGGATGTTGACAGAGGAGGAGGCTGTGTGTGCACATGTGTATAGAAGACAGTGTGTAACTTCTGCTCAATTTTGCTGAGAATCTAAAACTGCTCTAAAAAAATAAAGTCTGTCTTTAAAAATGGAGATATTAGTAGCTACCAATGGTTAATACATGTATAATGTTAACATATAAAACACTTAGTACCTGAAACACAATAGGTCTAAGGGTCAGCTATTACAGTATTAGATCCCAGTTCTGGTAATTTACCCTACGGGAATAATCTTGTATTTGGAAAAAGACTTTTTGTATAAATATATTCAATAGTATTTGTAAGAGTAAAAAGTTCAAAAACAATCTAAATGTTCTATAAGTGGAGGTATTATATAAGTTCTGGCACATTGTGTGGGGGGACATTACACAGTCACTAAAGACAAGGGTTCTGAAAGCAGAAGGACTAATCTTTGCGATGCAAAGGACTCTCTTTCCATCTCTAACCGGTGAAAAGGAACAGGAAGTTTACGTTAGAACCCCGCTCTATTGTCTCCATTGTTTTCTGTTCACTTATTGTTAACTGTAGGATAAAAATAAAAATAACTCCTTTTAAAATGGTCATGAAGCCAGGTGCGCTGGCTCATGCCTGTAATCCTAGCACTCTGGGCCTGTAACTCTAGCACTTGGGGGCGGGGGAGTCGGGGGGGTGGGGTAGGGTGAGGGGTGGCAGCGAGGGACAGGATGGCTTTGAGGTCAGGAGTTCGAGACCAGTCTGAGCAAGAGCGACACACCGTCTCTACCAAAAACAGAAAAAAATTAGCCAGGCCTGGTGTTGCACACCTGTAGTCCCAGCAATTAGGGAGGCTGAGGCAGGAAGATGGCTTGAGCCCAGGAGTTTAAAACTGCAGTCAGCTACTTTGATGCCACTGCCCTCTACCTGAGGGGACAGAGCGAGACTCTGTCTCAAAAAAATAAAAATAAATAAAACATAGAATTATCATATGATCCAGCAATTCTGCTTCTAGGTATACACCTGAAAGAACTGAAAGCAAGACAAACCAATGTTTGTACACCAATGTTCACAGCAGCACTGTTCACAATAGCCAAAAGGTAGAAGCAACCCAAGAGTCCATTGATGGATGGATGGATAAACGAAATGCAGTAAATACATATAATGGAATATTACTCAGCCTTAAAAAGGAAGGAAATTCTGACACATGCTACAAGATGGATGAACCTGAAGACATTATGCTAAGTGAAGTCAGTCAGACACAAAAGGACAAATATATGATTTCATTTATATGAAGTACCTAAAATAGTCAAATTCATAGAGACAAAAAATAAAATGGTGATTGCCAGGAGTTGAGGGAAGTGAGGAATAGGGAGTTACTGTTTAATGGGTACAGAATTTCAGTTTGGGAAGATAAAAAAGTTCTGGAAATGGAAAGTGGTTATGGTTACACACCAGTGTAAATGTACTTAATTCCACTGAACTATAAACCATTGTTAAAATGGTCAATTTCATATTATGGATATTTTACCACAAATAAATTGTCATAAAAAATGAAAAAAAAATAGCATGAAGTATGATTCAAAATATTTGTGTATACACACGATATAAAAATGTGAATAAAATATACATGGGAAAAGGAAAGAAAATGCAATAAAATTAGTACAGTATATAATTTTTCTTTTTCAAACCTCTTTGTATTTTCCAAATTTTCCGCCATTTAGATTCTCTAGCCTAGACTGTAAACCCTATGAAGGCAGGATTGTGTCTTGTTGGCTACTGAATCTGCAGGTCTGGCCTGAGAGGGTTCTCATGGAATCTGCTGGTGAGTGTTTACATTGATGCACCAAGAATATGAGAAGAGAGGCCCAGGGTCAGGCCCCTTTCTCTAGAAGTAGCCTGGATACTTCCATTGGTCTCTGGAGCAAGGAATGCCAGGACAGCTAAGGCTGCTGCAGACCCTGTGAAGGTGTCAGTCTCAAGCTCAATGCTGATGTTAGAAGAAAGAGAAGAGGGGACCATTTGCCTCAGGAAACATGTGGCACAGGAGGCCAGCCATGTCCAACTCCAGAACCAAGGATGATGTCACTACATTCCCTACAAACACTCTCTTTCTTTTCCTCTTTCTCTCCCCCTACCTCCTGGTCCTCAGCTAGCTGGAGAACTAGTAAGACTAGTTCTTTATCCTGGGGTCAGTCCTCCCTTCCAACCACCCCTTCTCCTTGGGAATTAGGCTGAGTTCCTGCCTTACTGGGTTGGATATTCTCTCCTGGAAGAATGGAGCCTCTCGGTCCTATGTTGGGGGTATAAATTCATAGAAATTTTCCTTTGGTGGTCTCCCTCTAATACACACATCTCCCATGCCTATCTCTAACAGGCACAGGGACAAGCCTAGCCTTAGCCCCAGTTGGACCCAGAGACTACAGAGAAACCTAAACTGCAGACCTCCAGTTGCTCTGGGGCTCTGCACAGGAGGCTGCCCTCTGTCTTCCAGGGCAATGCCAAGCAAGTCCAAGGACCACTTGCCCAAACTCCACCATGTGCTTGGAGTGCCAGCTGCCTTTCCTATTTGCACCAAGTTTCCTGAGACAGTCTGCTCTAAGACTCCCAGTGTTGGCCCAAGCCCCATGATGCCCTGGGACTAGCCACTGCTCTGACCCTTAACTATGCAGAGAATGAACAACTGCCTGGCAAAGGGAGGGCATCACTGGAAAACCACCTCATTAGGGAAAGCAGAATGTGTGCATTTCCCCTTGCAAGGCCTCTGGCTGTCCCCAAGAGGACTTCCTAGGTGAAGAAAGAAGGACAAAGTCAGAGCTCCACTTTCTCCAGGGATCAGTCCCTGCCATCTCCTCACCACCATCTCCCCAGACAACCTCATGAAATGGCTTCAGCCACTATGCCCCTGGTGAGGACTCCCAAATCTATCCCCAAGCAAAGAACCAGACGCAGATATTTCTAACTCAGTATATGCAAATCTGAACTCAGTATCTTCTCAAGCCTGATCCTTCTCCATCTTTACCTAGCTTGAAGAAGAGTACCACTGGGTAGCCTGAATAATGGTCCTCCAGAGATGTACACATTCTAATCCCTGGAATTTGTGATGTTACCTTAGATGGCAAAAGAGACTCTGCAGATGTGATCAAGGATCTTGAGATGGGGATAATCTTATAGTGGATTATCTGGGTGGGTTCAATCTAGTCACATGAATCCTTAATGGAAGAGAGGTAAAAGAGTAGGTCAGAGAGATGTGACCTGAGGACTCTGCCTGCCGTTGCTGGGTTTGAATATGGAGGAAGGGGCCATAAGCTGAGGAATGCACATGGCTCTAGAAGCTGGAAAGAGCAAGAAAATGAATGCTCCCTTAGAGCCTCCAGAATGGAACACAGCCCAGATGACACCTTGATGTTGACCCAGTGAGACCCATGTCAGACTTCTGACCTCCAGAACTGTAAGATAATAAATGTGTATTGTTTTAAGCCACTAATCTTTTGGTGATTTGTTATGCCATCACTAGGAACTAACACAGCCACCAAGCCAGAATCCTGGCAGTCATCCTCCAGTCCTCCCTCCCCCCATGTGCAGCCAGTCAGGCAGTCACATCTGGAGATCTTCCTCCACCCTCCTCAGTGGCCCTCTCATCTGTCCTCTTCTCTCCACCTCAACTGCCCTGCCATGGGTTGGCCCTTCTGCATCCCTCACTTAGGTGGCCAACCATGCTCTTCCTCACTATCTTCTGCTCTGTTTAGTTCTTCACACTGATGGTCCCAGAGAATGACATACCTTTCTCCTTCTTAAAAATCCTCCAAAGTCCATCCACATCCCACACCTGCAGGACAAAGTCCAGACTTCTCAGTAAGTCTCACAAGGCCGCCATGAACTGGGTCCTACTCACCTCCTCTGCTTTACACTCTAAGCTCTAGGCCCAACGAATTGACTGGCAGACCTATGGACACACTAAAGGCTTCCTCACCTCTGAGACTCTGCACAGATTGTTCCCTTTTTCTTTGCCCTCTGCTACTCTTCAGGAAGGCTCAGCCGTCACCTTCTCTGAGCTGAGCGCCTGTGCTAAGCATCTTCTCTTTGCCCTTCCATTCCCCACTATAGCAGACAGATTCTAACATGGCCCCTATACCTGTGAGGAAAGGAATTCTGCCAATAATCTGAGGGAGGTTGGAAGCAGATCCTTCCCCCTGGAGCCTCAGATGAGCATTCAGCCAGCTGACACCTTGACTGCAGTCTTGTGAGACCCTAAGCATAGCACTCAGCTAAGCTATGCCTGGACTCCTGACGCAAAGGAGATGTGAGATAATAAATGTGTGTTGTTTTAAGCTGCTGCTATGCAGCAACAGACAACCAGTACTTCTACCCTGCTTTCTCCCCTGAAAGGCCGGCCTATTTGGGCTCCTGAGCCCTCTGGCTTCCAACTGGGTTCAGCTGTGGGAGTTCTGACAGGAAATCAGGGGGTGTGGGAGGAGAGAGAAGCCAGAGCTCCCTCCCTGCAAGATCGCCTGCGGCTGGCTACGCCTCTCCATTGAAGGTCACTGCTGAAGGTCACTCTAAGGAAGAACATTCTATACAACTCTCTCCTCTAGGTTCTCAAATCCCGCCCTCGGCTGGTCCCTTCAGCCTTAGGGGAGGAGCAGCCAGACCAACCACAAGCCCTGGGTCACTGCACTACCCTCCATGGTGCTGCTTCTTTATATAATAAATAAACCTCCTCCAATTATCCTATTTTGAAGGTGCCAATCTCTTGTTGGGACCCTGACGAATATAACGCCCGTACCACCTCTTCCTTACTCCTGTGCAAACCTCAATCATGGGACTCTCCTTGCCACATCGTAACTGCCTTTCTATTTCGCCCATTAGGACTGGATCCACCCCTTTGTACACCCGCACTGTCTGGCACAGGAGTGTCAGTAAAGGCATGCTGAATAAGGGAATGGGTGCCAGCCCAGTGAGAGGGGCAACCAGTTCAGCAAAGCCAGCTGGGACTACAAAGGCTGGGCAGTGGCAGTAATGGGTCTGAGCCAGTCCCAGAATTTAGAGCTTCTGACACTGTCTCTGGGGGTGCCTGGCACCTTGGTCAAGACTCAGATTTTTGATCTGTCAGTTTACATAATGAAGAAATTACTACCCTCCATGGTGCTGCTCCTTTATATAATAAATAAACTATTTTCCTGGTTCACAAATGTGTGTAAAACTTTCACATTGGAATATTTTCCCCATTATGAAAGGAGTATAACTAGCATCTATTATAAAACCAGGAAAACCATATGTGGTCCTTTCCCTGACCACTGCTTTCTTGTTGGACATGAGGTTGCTTCCAAAGCTGTGTTCTTCCGTGCTTTGGCAAACATCTTTATGCATATCACCTCTTTTTTCTCCCATATTTGAATTATTTCCTTGGGATTAAGCGTCACAGAATAAGACCAGGTGTGTTGGCTCACGCCTGTAATCCTAGCACTCTAGGAGGCCAAGGCGGGAGGATCACTTTAGCTCAGGAGATCAAGACCAGTCTGAGCAAGAGCAAGACCCCGTCTCTACCAAAAATAGAAAAAATTAGCCAGGTGTGGTGGTACACACCTGTAGTCCTAGCTACTTGGGAGGCTGTGGCAAGAGGATTGCTTAAACCCAGGAGTTTGAGGTTGCAATGAGCTACTATGACACTACTGCACTCTACCCAGGGTGATAGAGTGAGACTCTGTCTTAAAACCACAACAACAACAATAAAAGTTGGTTTGTGAGCATTTAGGAAAGGAGGAATTACCACTAAGATCCAGGTGTGTGGGTATGTATGTGCGGGTGTATGCACGTGCCCATAACCAAGACTGTACCAAGTCTGGCCAATTTCATTCGCCTTTTTGGGTAGGGTCACCAAACTAGCAGGTCAGGGAAATGAGGCAGGCCATGGGTATTAGACAACATTTACGGTGCTGACTTGCCCTTCCACCCTTAGGTGCCACTGCACCCACACCATTACCAACCCTGGGCTATGACCCTCCAGAGACACCCTACTCCCCAAACATGTACCCACCCCTTGCCATGACTCTTGCTGACCCCTCAGCCTGAAAGGCCCTTCTAGTCCAGCCTTATTGTCTCCAGTCCTCTTGTCAAATCACATTGCCATGTCTTCAAATAAAATTATGTTCTTTCCCACACCATGTTCTCTCAAAGTACTCTGTTTTCTCTCTAATGCAGTACTGCATGTGGTCCCCCCACATTTTAAGCAGGGAACTCTCCCATTATACTGGGGACTCCTGCCATTCTTCTCCTTACGAACACTGAACATGGAACAACGCTGGGCACTTGGTAGGTGCTCAATACACATCAGTTGCCTGACCACTGGTGACTTGCACATAAAGTTTACTAATGAGACTGAATCTGAGAAAAGAGGCAAAGTTTTACAAGATTTAAAACAGCAGAAAAGGGGTAAGGAGAAACTAAACGCCAGCCCGAGGTTATGGGCTGAAGGGCTTAGGCAGAGTGGTGAGCCTGCCCACAGTGACAGGGAAGCCGAGAAGTAAGGAATGCGAACATCAGAGATTCTTAATCTTGGGCTCCTTTGACCCTCTGGAGGTCTCAGAGTGGATTTAGGGTGGAAATTGTATAAAATTATACCACTCCATGATCCCAGTAAGATGCTACAGAGGAGCCCAATGAAACGGGCAGGAACACAGGCTGTGGAGGCCAACTAAGCTGACACAAACCCCAGCTCCACCGCTGTTTAGCTGAGCCATGGGCAAGTTAACTTCCACGTGCCCCAGGTTCCTCATCTGTAAAACTGGGATAAGAACATTCACCTTACGGAGGGGTGGGAGCTTTAGCGGAACGGCACAGTGGCTGGTACCCAGCACCCTCCATGGAAGCTAGTAGGCATCTTTCCTGTTCTTAGCCCTCACTAGAAGCAATCCCTGCTCATCATTTCTCCCTTAAAATATCAGCAGATGCCTCCAGATTTCCTAACTTCTGGGCTCCAGAGTTTAATCAGCCCAGTCCTTCAAGAGCTGCCCCAGGCCCCAGCTTCGCCCAACTTCCCGACCTTGGATCTCTCCCAGATCCCTCAAACCAGGCCTGAGAGTCTTCCTGACTGCTACCATGCTTTGAGTCACAGTCATTATAACAGAATTCAGTAAACAATTACTAAATAAACATTTGCAGAGATGATGTTTTTATTTTGAACAATTCACAATTACTGATACTTTATTAGCCATGTGAAAACAGTATTTGGTGACAACACAAGTACTACATTAAGGTTGAAAAACTTTGTAAAATTCTTTTGAAATATGCTTATGTGGATAATATTTTTTAAATTTCCAGTTATATTAAATCAATTTTATATAATCTTTAAAAAAAAAGGAAAGAAATAAAGAAAAAGAAAAAAACACATCGGCCAAGACTCTACATGCTCACATTCTGAGTGGAGAGTCTGCTAAGGCCACAATATAGGCAGCCACCTTTGAATTTTAACTCTAAGTTGCAGATGCTCTCTTTCTGCTACACTCCAACCAATCAGATTCATGGAATGCATGTGTCTCCCTCAAATAGATGTTTCCTGACACCCCTTGCTGGGAGCCAAGGAGCGTGTTCCCACAGCATTCCTCAAGTTTAAAAACAGTAGCTCTCAGGGACTGATTCAGCTGAGAATCCAGCCAACTAAATTCTCCCAGCTCCCAACACTTCAGGCAGCTTAACTCTGTCCTGGGCTTTCAGTGAGCAAAGAGATTCCTGGAATGAGACATGTATTTAAGGAAAGCCCAAGCCAGGAGCAGCAGACCCTTTGTTGCATGGTAGTGAAAGCTCACAGACAACCATCCCCTGATGGAGATCTGCTATACCTTCTTCCCTCTACTCCCAACCACCCCACCAAAGAACCCAAGAGTCAGCCCCCAGGGAGATCCCAAGCCAGCCTGGTGGGCTACAGGAATTCCAGGCCAAGGAAGAAGCCTGGTGCATGGACTTCTTGACATCACTATGATAGCTCCCACTCTTGGCTTGCTTAAAGCAATATCTTTACAAAGTCTTTTTAAAAATAAAGACAGGCTAGGTCAAAGACGGGAAGATCACAGTCTGATTTGGGAAGCAAGGTGCCCTCTGCACACAGGTGTGCAGCCTGAGGCTTCTTGCTGACACATGGACCATGGTATCTGCCCAAGGGCTTTTTGTCCACCCACTAACCTCCAAGACTCTGGGAAACCAGTTGTCCCAGAAGATCAAGACATCTGAAACAGGGTAATGGGAAGAAACAAATCATTTTAGCATTTCAGTTTCCCAAGGGCAAGGACCATACTTTTTGTGTGTTCTGTACATGGGCACATCGTGTCATAGCAGAGCAATGCTAAATGGTAATAATATTCCCATTCGAAGAGATAATCAGACCAAGATACTCAGCAACAAGTTAAATAAGACAGTATTAAAAAGCAATGAGCCTTCCTCTTAGACACCATCAAAGTCAGATTCAAATATCTTACTGGCATTTCCTTTGAGCCACTTTTGCTGCTGTTTCCTTTATAGGGAAATAAAACCATCACTCAACTCAGTTCTCCTGCCTTCATACCAGTGCTGAGGTCCCACGCTACTAGAAAAGCTTCCTAAAATTCTGCATCACATCATCCCTTTGCTGCCCTCCTCAGTCAACAAATAATTTGTTAAATGTCACATTCTATCCATTGCCTTCAAACTCTGAGACCTCATCTTGCTCCACTGTCCTCTTCTGTTACCAAGCCCTGGACACGCCAGCCTTCTTTCTTTTCCTTGAACACCTCAAGGTCCCTCCTGCCTCAGGGCCTTTACGCCAGCTGTTCTTGCTGCCTGATCGTCACATGGTTGGGTTACTAGGGCCCCCAGCATTATATAACTGCAGGAACACCAACTATACAGAATAATATGAACAGTCACCCAGAGTTGTATGAGGTGACAGCCCTGGCTGCCACCTTGTCACCGAGGTCTCAGTTCAGACCTTCAAGGAAGCCATTACTGATTATGGCTAAATGCACCCTCTTCGTCCATCTCAACCCCTACTTCTAACTGGGTACACTCCAGCACATCATCGCTGCTTTATTTTCAACACAGCACTTGCACTATCTAAAACTTTATATAATTTTTACACATTTCTCCCAAAACAATGTAAGATCCGTGAGAACAGAAAGCCTGCCTGCCTTGTTCTCTATGGTACCCCAAGTACATAACAGAGCACTGGATATTTAGGTAATGTGCTCTAAAACCTTACAGAAATAAATTAAGTGCTTACCATCTACCAACCACTGTGCCAGGTGCTGGGGTGGGGAAACTCCCTCATCTCCTAACACAAGGTTCAGACATTTTTACCAAAATCACATACCTTCTCCAAGAGAAAGGTTCTGCTCCTATAAAAATGCCTTTGGAGTATGTTCCCTCTTATGGAACAGGTTTCAAACTGAAGGAATGCTCCTGAATGAGCTAAAAGAGTAGGCCTGGTACTGGGTCAGAATTCCTCACCTCTGGTGACGAAAATGTTCTCCAACAGCCAGAGAAACCCCAAAGTGAGAGCTGCCTCTACCTCATTCACACATTCAACAAGCATTTGTTGATGTACTGGAGAAACATCAAGGCATAAACAGACAGATCCCTGTCCTCGGGGAGCTTACATTCTAGTGGCAGGGAGGGAGACAGACAATAAATAAGCCAAATAAGTACATAAGTAAAATAAGCTGGAGAGTGATAAGTGTTTTAAAGAAGAGTTAGGCAGGAAAGGGAGATAGTGCTTCTTGGAGAGGGTGTAGAACTCCCATTTTGAACAGAGTCAGAGAAGGCCTGAGAGAAGGAGGAAAGATCTAAAGAGGTGAGGGAGTAAGGCATGGACCTATCTGCAGGTAGAGCTTTCCAAGTGAGGAGAGAGCAAGTGCTAAGGTCCTGAGGTAGAAGAGTGCCTGGCACTTCAGAGGAACAGTAAGGGACCAGAGTGGGTGCTGCAGAGTGAGTAAGGGAGAGCAGGAGACGAGGCGGATTGAAGTAGAGGCTGTGGCATTTGGCTTTCACTCAAGTGAGACAGGAAGCCACTGGATGGTTCTGAGCTGAGAAGTGACTGCATGAGATGCCATGGGCACTGTTCCTGGCTGAAGGGCTAGCACAGATCTAAAGGATGTATTTCAGCAATGCTCCTGCAAAGTTCTAACTCAAAGGCTCCCTGCTCGGCTACTGCCTTCCTTCTGGGCCTTTTCTCTACACAAAACCCCTGGTTACAGGAATGAAAAATTACCAGACTGGCTCCAGGAGGGCGGGAATCAGCATGTCTGCAACCTGATATATTGGAAAAGCTAGAGTGGTAAGGAGAAAGGGTTAGGGCGAGCCATGGTGTCGCCTGTCGGTTTTCACTATGTTTTTTCCTCTAACCAACCAAGCTTTTCAGAAGCATTTAAGAGTCAAATCCATCACAAGCACAAAGCACAGCCAGCCAGCTCAACCCCCTGGGACTGCGAACCTGGGCCAGGGCCCATTCTCCAGCAGTTACTCTCCACAGCTGTGGCCCCCAAGCTTCTGACCTCATGTTGAAAGGTCTGAGGTCACAGTGAGGGAAACCAGTGGTCAGAGGCAGGGCTCCAAGCGGCCCCAGGTATCATGTGAAGGTCAGTATTGGAGAAACAAAAATATCTCCTGATTTGCGTTCCTGTGGCAACGCTGCTTCTAAGACAGGGGCTCTGGGAGCCTTAATAACATGGGAAGGAGCAGGGAGGAAAGGGATCTCTGGGGGCCACTATCTTTGACTAACGTGCTGGTTAAAGGGGCTGGGGTCCAGTGAACCACACCTCTCTGAGAAGCTGCTATGAATCTATGTTCTTATTGACAAATGGGCAACCAGCCTAGCTTCAAACATATGCCTGGCCATGTTTCTAGGCTCAGGACTCCTGCTCCAAAAGAGTCCTCCACTAGGCCTCAAGGCATGGATCGCAGAAGAGGAGGCAAGGAGGTGCCAGGTGATGACCTGAGGCTCTGAAGCTATATCAGGCCCATCTTCCCACTATGTTTTCAGTTCAAGGACCCTTCAGCCCAAAGACTGAAGCCTCTATGAGGACCAGGACCAGGTTTATGCTATTCATAACTACATACCTCATGCCCAGAACTGAGTCCCAACAATGACAATCTGTGTAAGGAATGAATGTTTGGCCCTCCAAAGAAAAAGAAAGGCCAGTGATTAACACTGGATGGGAACTAAGTATGCCTGCCAACCCGTCACCTGGTAGACTTAGCGCCAGGAAAGGACGGCAGGCCACCCTTTCTCCTAGATTCATTCATCAGTCCTGCTGCAAACATACAATATTATTACATTATTTGATTTCCTATATAAGACAGAAAGTCTCACAAGCCCTAAATGGTAGCCCATTTATTTCACACAATTACCTGAAAGGACCTCACCCATCTCTGAGCATTTGTGCTTATGCCTGTGAACCTTCTGTGTACCGTGATACAAGGAGCCTGGGGCACTCTGTAAGCCCAGTCTTGGTCTTCTGTATCCACACACCCAAGAAAGGGAGAAATAAGGAGGCATGTAGTGAAATTCATTTCCAGGTGATGCTGATCACCAGATCTTGACTTTTCTAAGGGGAAAAACAACAACGGGAACAACACACACGCTCAGGACTATTACCACTGTGTGTAATTGTAAAGCTGTGATTTGTATTTAAAGGATGTAGATATTAACTGAGGGGTGGGCAAACAGCGCAGTCGGTCCACACACACCTAAACCCCACTTCAGTTCTGTGAGAAGCCAAAGAGGAAAAACATGGATTTAATTAATGTAACATGGCAATGGGGAAGAGCCATCTTCCCAAGCAAGTGAGCTGTTTTCAGAATCTAGAAACCCTAGCAGCAGCGGGCAAGTTGAACTTAGAAAACAGCATTAGCCACGCAGCTGGGAAGCCTTGGAAGATGTTAAGTCCCAAACTGAGGAGACTCATGCAAAGTGGAAGCCCTTTGCATCCCTGGGACAGCATCACTATGAATTGTTTATAGAAATCACCATGAGGAGAGATGGAGGGCCATAAACAAAAGGTGATAGGATTGAGTGACTTTTTTTCTCCCTTCTCTAACTCCCAACATTTTGGGTAAAATAGTTCAACTGCCTTTATAAATGAAAAAAGCAAATTTACCACTAAGAAGTCGGACAATAATGATGTAACAGGAAAATTTTAGGTTTTAGGCCGGGCGCGGTGGCTCACGCCTGTAATCCTAGCACTCTGGGAGGCCGAGGCGGGCGGATCGTTCTGAGCTCAGGAGTTCGAGACCAGCCTGAGCAAGAGCGAGACCCCGTCTCTACCAAAAATAGAAAGAAATTAATCGGACAGGTAAAATATATATATAGAAAAAATTAGCCGGGTATGGTGGCGCATGCCTGTAGT
>RJWJ010000966.1:0-160097 GCA_004363605.1 Indri indri | reverse complement strand
GTAAATAAGTCAATGGTGTTTATTAGAAGAAGAGTACCAGAAAATCCCTAACTCTGAAATATTTTTAACTAGATACACCTAGTCTTTCTAGATTACTTACTGTTTTTAAGAGAGGAATGTGTGCATTTATGGGACATGGCCAGCAGGAGAATGGGTTGGGGGGGTGTCGTGTAATCATTTTCCTGTTGACGCAATTAGTGTATTATAAAAGATCTACAAAACAGAAACGGCTTTGCTTATGAACAGTATTTCTACATGTATGGCTTGAAACCAGTCCTCTAATCTGAAACCACAACATCAATCACTGAAGAAGAAAAGAGAGTCTTGGAAGCTACCTCTGGTATTTGGGGGCTCCTTCAAGAAAGGATTATTTCGCCTGTTTCTGGTGCTGGCCTGTACCCTTTAAATCATTACTAAAGTCTGGAGCTGGAAGAGATGTGTCACCAGAGTCTACTTTGACATTTAAACCTTATAGTAAAAATGATCGGTGGCCGCTGTGGGGTTACCTTTTAGACCCAGAAATTACAATGGCTAAGGCACTCTTTGGCAAAAAAAAAAAAAAAAAAAAAGAATCAATTTGGAAACGATGAGAATTTGATGTTGGGATGGTTCCCTATGCAACCTTGGTATGAGTGAACTTACGGTGTGCTACACAATGGGGATGGGGACGTGATGGCGAAAAAGACAGACAAGATATCGCTATGAGTTTTCACGGCTACTAGAACCATTTACCACAAATTAGTGGCTTAAAACAACATAAATTTATTGTCTTACAATTCTGAAAGTCAGAAATCTAAAATAGAGCTCACTCTGTTAAAGCCCAGGTGTCAGCAGGTGCAGGACTCTGTTCCTTTCTGGAGGCTCTAGAGGAAAATCAATGTTCTTGCCTTTTCCACCTTCATGAACCACCCATTTTCCTGTCTCAGGATCCTCTTTCATCTTGGAGGCCCTGAAAAGGCTGGTTGAGTCTTTCTCACATCCGATCACTCCAACACTGACTCTTCCCCCTTCCTCATCTGCATGTTAGGATCCTTGTGGTCACACCGGAGCTGCAACTTCAACTCCCCTTTGCCACGTAACATAACATATTCACAGATTTGGGGGATAAAAATATTTTGGGGGGCCACAATTCCACCTACCATGATATTATTCATAAAGCCTGAAGGAGCTCTGATTTTGTATTAATTTTTTCTGACTCTCATGGCCTTGCTCCATTTATTTTTTATTTAATTGAGCATAATATGTTTTAGTTATTCTAAACTTAATATATTATACAAATCGAATCAACAATCTTAATTTCAGGGACAATCTATAAATTATCATTTGGATATCTTACAGTTTGCATCTTGCCAGCCACACCGTAGTGCTAAGTAACCTCAGTATAGTTCATCAGGATAACATTATTTTTCTCTCTATTTTACAAAAGAGAAAGGAAGGAAGGCTTAAAACAGTTTTGTTACTATTCCAGCTGGCATGGCATACTGAAGATAATAAACATGGTTTTCTGTTTTTAAAACCTTTGTATTTTAATCTTTCTTCAGATGTTCCACTGTATATTTTCATAGATCAATTTCCATTAATCTATTCATATATGTGTCACCAAAAGATGGTTGATCCATAGCTACTAGGGAAGTCCTTACTTACCTTCATGTTCTTGCTCAAAAAGTGTCTTTTCCAGATAAACTTTACAGAGTCTACCCATCCAGAGCTAGTCTTTCTTTTGTCTAAATTCCAATTTATTTTTGGAATGAGTTTCTCTGATTAATGTTGATCTTATTGTTGTCAAGGTTTAACTCTTCTTATAACTCCAAGAATCATGCACAATGCTCTGCACCCACCACAGCCAATTACATAAAATGATAATAGAAAATGGAATTAAATTGAATTATTTACAAGTTTTAATAATAGCTCCAAAATTCTTACCTTTCTTATTTAAATGATACAGGCTTATTTAAATGACATAGCAGATCAGTAGCATTGAGAACTATTTTTATTTATCTTATGAATTCAGAAGGTCAAGAGAGACTTACTAATTCTTGTTTGTCTCACCCACTTTTCTTATTTTGTGCCTTCTACTTGAAAAACACCAGGCATAATCACATTGACA
Source organism: Indri indri (assembly GCA_004363605.1). NCBI lineage: Eukaryota > Metazoa > Chordata > Mammalia > Primates > Indriidae > Indri > Indri indri. Next base: position 157,990 of record RJWJ010000966.1, on the reverse strand, counting down.
GTTAAGAAAAAGAAAAAAAAATGCCTTTTCAAAGGATAATATAAGCAAATGTGGTTCCTGTCATGTGCTTGTCTTCTCTATTACTTAACTCTTTGGTGATTATTTGAGATAGCAATACAGTTGGGATACTATATATTAACTTAACATCATGGAAGGTAACTAGGGAAAAAAAGATATTGATAATGTAACACCTAAATAATTTTTAACAAGGGCAATAATTGTTTACTATCCAAAGGGAATAATTTTTGTCTTAAATTATTTTTGAGATTGTTGAAAAATAGACATATTCTCAGGCTCATTTTCAATTGTCAGTAATATTACTGATTTAAATAGAATTTTGCCTTCATACTAAGTATTATTTCTTGAATGAAAGGCTGCACACTTAGATCAATTCAGGTAGATTATTCCTGAAAATCATGACGAGTGAGTATGATCGTAATGTAGCTTCATATTGTTGAATGTAATAATCCAATTCAATACAAAAATAAGAAAATAGATCAAATACCATGCACTTTTTCTCTTTTTCCAATTTACTTGTATGTTAAATTTGATTTCTCAACCTAGAACAGAACATTGTTAGATGTACAGTAATATAAAATGTAAAAAAGAAAATAGATTTTCCTATTGAGAACATCAGCCTATCTTCTCCCTCCCTTCCTTTCACAGAGCCCTAAGTTGTTCACACATTATCCTAAATAGCTTTTAGCTTTCTTTTCAAACAGAACTAATGTCTGTTCTGTTGCATCATGGAATATCTTTTACCGTGACTGCTGATGCTACTACTATCTCTGCCCCTTGGGAGGACTACATTATTTCACACTATTGCTGCTACTCCAAGGCATCCCTGGTCACCAGAAACCCAGGTTCCAATAACTATTCATGATATTACACAGAGTTTCAGGTTACCTGTCATCCCAACTCTTTAGGGCAACTAACATTAAGCTGTTCAATCCCACAGCTGCTCTTGTTGCTCTCGGCAAATGGAGAGAAGATTCCTCTCCCAATTTCACTTAAACATGTGGGCACACTCCCCTAAATGATACTCTTTTGTGTATTAAAATGGTGATATTATTATACTATTTTATTATATAAGGCTCGTTTTACTTTCTTTCTCAAAGAAGTATGAGATAATTTTCCTCAATGAGTGGCATTTCACATTTTAATGTCTTAAATTGTACACACAAATACACACACATAAACACAAGACCCACAGTCCCAGACACAGAGTTTTGGGGCCTTAATTCTCTCTTACCACAGTACCTTGGGAGAGGTTTACATGAAGTTCATTCTTTTCAAGTAAAGCCGGACCTCCATATCTGTGGGTTCTGCATTTATGGATTCAACCAGTCTAAGGAAATAAAATAAGTTCTGACATATAATGTGCTTAACAAGATCTGAAGTAAGTGCTCTATAAAAGTCAGTTGTGTTTATTACCTCCATATTCAAGTTACAGTCTTCTGAAATCTGGCATTTGCCATTTTGGTATATAAATTATCAATGAAGCCAAAAATGTAAATAAATATTTACATTGAGCTTAGTACTTTATTAGGCGCCACCAGCCCCTAGGAAGTTCATAAGTTAGCACATGCCGGGTGCCAAGCATGGCATTATTAACTTGCCAGGATCGACTAGAATGGTTTCTTAAAATGAATTCAGCTCAACCATAAGGCAACTTTGCAGGCTGCGGCACAAATCCTCCAGGCAGGACACGTGTGCGGTTCAATGCCAGTAAGATATGCACACAATTTGTGTGTGCTGCGCTGAAGTAGAATCACTGGAGGAAGGGAAGTTCGATGAAACATTCCAAAGATTCACCGTGGAAGAATTTGCAGCAGGGCTGCATAGACATTGACCGCTGGGAAGCTATATCTTTTGGCAGACCAATGGAGCAGGCAATTGCCATTTGGAGCCAAGTGTCTCAACGCTGATTAAAGGAGGAGCAGAGCTTACAACAATAATAGGTTTTATCCGGCATGACTCTCCAGAGGCCAGTGGAAGGATGAGCACAGCCAACGTGGGGACCACTGGGAGATGCTGCAGGCGGAAGGTCATGTAGGCAGGATTCACTATTGAACATGATGTTACTACTTACTTGCAATCCTGTGGCGCATTACAATTAACAAAGCAATTTCCTGACAGGTATCCCATTAGACCCTCACTATAATACTGTGAGGTAGGTGGGCAGTATTATTCTCATTTTGTAAGTTGGAAAATCAAAGGTCAGGGAGTTCAAATTAGATGCCCAAACCAAGAGACACTAAGCAGCCAAACTATGTCTAAAAGCTAGGGTTTTCAAATTCTATTTTAAGATTCTTTTCATTACATCCGCTTTTATTTCATACAAGAAAAACAACTGTGTAAGCGTCTGTAAGTAATGGTGCAGACAAAGGAAAGCAATAAGGGTGAACGGGAGACAGGAGACATCAAGGCGCAGGGGAAAGCGTGATTATTCAAAGTGTTTCCAACTGAATCTTCAGAGGTGTTCTTCTTAGTCAATGAACGTATTTTTATTCTAGCAAATAAAGGAAATTGATCCACTATAAAAATTTCTCTCCTGCTACCATACAGACAGTATTGCTTATCTTTCACAAATTCAGTTTTAAGAGTAGTCATTAAATGGTAATTAGAACGGTTCAGTATAATTTTCTGAATGGTTCAGTAGTGTTTACTTGTGCAATTTCTACATCTGCGGCTTAGCTTTGAAAGAATGTTTTTAAAGTCCTTACATGTGATATAACGAATATTTCTTCTCTTGCCGGAGACATCATTTATAGCTGTTCTGTTTGCAAAACCTTTGAACTGTACACAAGACTATGTACACTGTCATCAACCTTCACCAAAACAAAGCAATGGGCCCGGAAGTGTTCTGTGTTGCTGATTTGCATTGCTTTCTGAATCAAAGTCTTTATCAGAAGTTTTCTCCACTATACCATTTAATTTTTGGAAAGAAGAACAATGCAACTTTGGTCTAAGCTAAGATTGAGCTTGAAGAAATAAACTTAATTGGGTTATTAACATATCTTACTAGGAATCAAAGAGCAGTTTTCCTTTTATTTCTTCTCAGCATGAATAGAGTTACAGCTCATTTAGCAGATTTTTTTTTTCTCTTTCCTTGTTTCACCTTGTAACAGAATCTTGACTTGCCTTTTCACCTGCCAGAGCTGCAGTTTGCCATCCCAGGAAATGCAAACAATTCTTTAAATGTATATTTTAGGTTTTTGAATGTAGAATTACAAATTAACTGACCTTTAAAGTTTTAGAAAAATAGTGTCTACATTAACACAAATACTAGGTGAATTAGAAATTTAATATCGATTAAATTAAATAAATTGAATGTTGCTTCCTCTAGTTTTCTCTATAGCTGTAATATTCCTCACCAGTACAACACTCTCAAAGTTAGGACAGGTTACAGATACCCGAACATCTTTACAAGGCTAAACCTTGAGTGCTTTTGAGTACTAAATGGATAAAGTCTCTCTACTATCTCTATAGAAAGTAACTCTCAGCTTAATTCTCAGCCACAACTCCCTACACGCGTCATTCTTTCCATGTCCCTCTTTTGTGTCATGCCCCAACCTTGTGTATTTGTACACATTTGTATCTAATTGTTGCTGCTTTGATTACAAGAAGTTTTATTGCAGAATAATAAAACTAATTTTAAATACCTATACAAGAATTTTCATTGATCATGGATTTTAATTATTTATAATGTTGACTATTGACATAAAATATGTATTTATTCACTCTGAAATATTTAGTTAGCACCAACTCCGTCCCAGTTACTGTGCTGGAAATGTAGGATAGGGTAACTGCTGTAACAAACAAATTAAAAAATACACAGTGGATGGATCAGACAGAAGTTCCCTTCTTCTTTTCATAACAATACTGCATGGGCTTCAAAGTTAGTGTTACTGTCCTCAGTGCAGTCATTGAGGGTTCAAGGACAATGGGGAGTCAGCTTTCACTCACCTGTGACTCCATAGTCACCCTGAAGACTTACCACACTGCAGGCAAGCTGGAAGAGGTGAGCGCAAAGAGCAGTGGCCCTAAGAAGTTTCAAACTGAAATGGCGCACGTCATTAAATATGAAATGTCCGATTTTGAATCAAAAGTGTAGTTTATTAGATCTCAAACAAGAAGCAGTACAATTAATCAAAGTATGCGCCTAAACTATCAACACAGTTTTGCCATCTTAACGCAGCTTGTTTATGCCGGTTGCAAAGAAGCCTGGAGAATGAGTGGCGTTGAAATCATGAAAGGTGTTTTCCACAGTTTGTTGATATCTGAATGTTTTTCCTTGCAAGAAGTGGTCCAAAGCCTGGAAGAAGTGGTAGTCAGTTGGTGCAAGGTCTGGTGAATGTGGTGGATGACGGAGAGTTTCCAAGTCCAGTCTCTGTAGTGTGAGCAGCATTGTTTGTGCGATATGTGGTCGAGTGTTACCTTGCAAGATGAGTGGCCTTTCTGTTGACCCATCTCAGCTGCTTAATTGCAAGAATCCTCTTCATTTCATCCAGTCGGTTGCAGTAGACATCTGGTATAATTGACTGACCAGGTTTCATGAAGCTTTAGTGGATTATACCAGCACTGGACCACCAAACAGATACCATTGGCTTTGTTTGATGAATATTTGGTTTTGAATCATGTTTCAGCACCTCATCTTTATCCAGCCATTGTGCTGAATGCTTGTGATTGTCAAAAATAATCCATTTTTCATCACACATAACAATATATTGTAGAAATGGTTCACTTTTATGTCCTGGAGGCAAAGAAAGGCAAGCTTTGAGACAATTTCTCTGCTGATGCTGGCTCAGTTCATACAGAAAACATCTGTCCAGCTTCCTCGCCAATTTGCTTCAAATGGTCCAATATTGTTGGAATAGTAACATCAAACCTTGCTGCTCATTCGCGCATAGGTCGAGATGGATTCACTTCCACTATAGCTTTCAGCTCGTCATTATCCACCTTTGATCTCAGGTCACTCACATGGCTCCTTTTCAAGATTAAAATCACCAGAATGGAACTTCTCAAACCATTGACCTACTTCATTTATTAGTTCATTAGTCACATCCTTCCCAAACATTTCATTGATATTTCGAGCTGTCTACGCTGCATTGGTTCCACGATGGAACTCATATTCAAAAATAACATGAATTTTTGACTTATCCATGGTTTCACAAAAACTGCTCTAAAAAAAATTCAATAGATAATCACGAGCCAAAATGTGTATTTGAAAGACTGAGGATGTACCTCCACAATAAAAATAAAACAAGAAGTGTCAAAGTAAAATGTCACAGACATCAACTGTCAAACTTAGTACTTAAGGAAATCAGACATTTCGTACTTAACAACCCAGTACAGTTCATTGACTATAGTTTAACCACAGTGTTCACCTGTTGCTGTGAGGAGGGCAGGAAGAAAAGGAGAATGTGAACTTCGAGAGATGCTCGCAGGCTGTGCCACAGAGGTCAAGGAAGAGACTCGCATAAGTTATGCCATATAAATTTGAGGCTAAATCCTAAATTTAGGATCTCTCCTAAATTAGAATCTCTCTTCCTCTATGTCTCACTCTCTTTCTCCCCTCCTCCCATGCCACATAGAAAGACAACATGTAGATGCTCAGATTACAGCTCCAGCTAAGTTCTCAGCTGACAGCTGGCATCAGCTGCCAGACATGTGAATACATTGTAATGGATCTAATCTCATTTAATCCTTCCACGAGTCTTGTTTGGAAACTAATTCAAAAGGATAAAACAAAAACAGGTGCTCCTTATTGCTGTCTGGAACCTCAGCCTTTGCATATTCCAGCTGAGGTTCCAGACAGCAATAAGGAGCACCTGTTTTTGTTTTATCCTTTTGAATTCCTTCCTAATCCACAGAATTCGTGAGCATAATGATAGGTTGTTTTACGCCATGAAGTTGTATGGTAAGATGTTATTAATACATAGACAGGTCTCATAACTGGCATAGCAGAAATAAAACAACTGCCCAGTAATACCTCAATATCTACACATATTTTTTTGAAAATTTTACCTAAATTATTCACTTCACTCATAACTTCTTAAAAATGGTTATTTAAAGGTTTTATATGAAACTTATAATTTCTACAATCACTTAATAAGTATACAATTGATGATCCTATGAAACAAGTTGGGCAAGAAGCTCTCATAGTTCCCACCTTATTCTAACTTTAAAATTGTTTCCAAACAAGACTCATGGAAGGATTAAATGAGATTAGATCCATTAGGAGGTTAGGCTAGTTGACTCGTGCATAGTATTTAATAGTCGCTACCAATAATATTATGAAAAGGATGATTTTCTAAACATATAAATTTAACTGTAGAATCTTTTGCCTGTTAAAGAACTCCATGTTCAAGATTATATCCCAACTCCTCAAACACCCACCCTATTGAGTGAAAATAAAATTATTTTGGTAAAATTTTGAAATAAAAGGATGTCAATTACAATGTCCTTGTTTTTCATTCATTAATACTCTAGTCAAATACAAGCACATTCTTTACAAGAAATTTTACTGTCATTATTCCAACTCATATTAAAAATCTAATTATATTAACCAGGTATATATATGAAATGAAAAAAAAAAGAAACTCAAATTCTTCCCCAGGAGAGAGAGTAAGTGTGAACAGAAAGACGCACACCCTTAAAAATGTCATTAGATTTAACATTATGTCTCCAAGGGTCAGTAAAATGGTAAAAGACAAACTATCCACCTGAGAATTTTCTTGACAATTAAATGGCAAAATCTCAAATGTCAGACCATTCCAATGTCAAGAAGTAAGCAGAAAAAAAAAAATCTGCTTCTTCTAGTATATGTCTGATTCCACATAGTGTAAGATAAATGATCATCCATAATGTCACTATCCTCAGGTCACAAAGACCTCCTTCAGAAATCTTTCAAAGAACATTTTTTAAATCACTCACCAGTCTTGAAGTCATTGGTTAAGCATATTTTTCTGCAACTTTTTTGAATTCTCAGCTCAAAGCAATACAATTAAAAGGCAACTAATCCTATGGAATCTAAACAAACTAAACGGAATTTGGGACATGATGAGAAGGGGTCAGATGAGTCCCTACACATGAGGTAAATATTAGGTAAATTAGAAATAATCAAAACAGAATAAAGAAAAACGTTCTCAAAAAATAGAGCTAATATATATGTGACTAAAGAAAACAATAGCTAGGGTTAACATCGTAAACTTCCATTTATTGTAATGGTTTTAGTTTTTTAATATAGCCCCAAAAATCTTTTCTAGGACTTAAGAGTTACTAAGCGATCATTCCATTGTTGTTTCCTCCTCCTCCTGCTCCTCCAACTTCTCCTCCTCTTCATTGGGGTACAATTGACATACAATAAATAGCTCATGCCTCATATTAAAATTGTCCAATTTGGTAAGTGGTGATACAAACACACAAACCCATGATTTCATCACCACAATCAAGATAGGGGACATGGCCAGCACCATCCATCACTCTCAGTAGTTCATTCGAGTGCCTTTACCATTAATCACTTCCCCTGTCTCCTGTACTTCCCACTGGCTGAGTTCCTTGACATCCACTGATACACTGTATGTTACTATAGATGCGTTTTAATGTCGCAGATGTTTATATAAATGAAATCATGTAGTATGTATTATTTTTTAATCTAGTTCAGGGGTGGGGAACCTGCAGCCTTAAGACCACATGTGGCCTTCTAGGTCCTTAAGTGCGGCCTTTTGACTGAAACAAAATTTTGCAAAACAAATCCTTTTATTTTTATTAATACATTTTCGTTCACCTTTTATATTTTAATTTTATTTTAAAAATGAACGTATTTAAAATGCCAATGAAAAAAATAAGTTTCAATGAAATAATCCTCCCAGATCGACTGGCACAATTAGAAAATTAGTAAACCATAAGGAGTAAATGGGTGGCTGCTACTCTCATGATTTGGTTCTAACTTTCCCCAGCTGACTGGCGCCACTATTTCAGGAGGCTGGTTGGCGAGAGTTTATGGGGGTCCAGTATACCAGTCTGTTACCAGCTTTTGGCAGCAGTACACTACGTTTCTGTTTGAAGTGGAATTTGTGAATAGTTGTACAGCTTGAAAGTATTTTTTAATTCTATCTGCTTAACAGCCCATCATGTCAAAGAAGACCCAGAGAATGCTGAAGGAAGAAAACAGATGTTTTAATTAGGATTGGGAATTGCAATATTATCTTGTTTCTGCTAAAGATAGGATGATTTGCTTGCTTTGTGATACTGCAATATCAACATTAAAGAAATTCAATGCTTATGAGCATTGTAACACTCATAAGGACCACAAATATTTTAAGTGAGAGAGGGAAGTGTGAAAGATTGTATTGCAGAAATTAAAAGATGAAAAGCAAAACAAAGACAATTCTTTCAAGCAGCAATGAGACCTAGAAATAATGCCACTGAAGCAACTTATAAAGTAGCATATATACTATGGAGAAAAAAGGGAAGCCATTCAGTGATGCAGAAACTGTGAAAGAAGGCATTGTCAAAGATGTAGGATGCTTAGACCCCCGATAACATTTCAAACTACAAACTTCCTTTTTTAAGGAGAACAATAACTGATCAGCAGCATGAATTAGCCTTCAACTTAACTTCATGCAATACTTCAGAAGGAAAATATATATTATTTAATTTCTGTGCTTGAATTAACCAATACTACTGACTGCACAGGTTTTATACTTCATTTGGGTCATAACAGAAGATTTTCTTTGGGAGGAAGAGTTACTAACCCTTGCAAACAGAACAGGGGGAATAGATATCTTCAACAACTTTCAAGATCAATGTGGCGAAGTTGGACTGAATTTGGTAATTCAGTGAGTGTACCTATGGACAGCGCACCTTTCCTGGTTATGACTCCACCACTGTGTAAGACCTCATGTTTCTCCATTTGATCAACTACCTTCCTGTTAATGCAGCCTGGTTTTTCTAGCTAAAAGATAAACTTCTAGTTCCTTGTTAATTCTCCAAGGAAGCTATGAATATTGGAAATGGAAAAGAAACACAAGCACACCAGAGAAAAGAAACCATTTACATCAGTGGGTAATAAAAATTAACCATTCTGTCAATTCTGATTGAACAACCCAACAAAAATACTTCTCTGTGGAACACTTTCCATTCTATTCATTTTTGGAAAGCATATACTCTACAGTGTTTCTATAGCAGCAGTATAATCTTCATTGAATAATACCCAATTCTCTAGCTTTCCAGACATTACCAGTTACATAAAGAGAACAACTAGGACCTTTAGTTATTTGTAGGTCACAAAGATTAAGAGAGAAAATATATAAATGGCACATGCAGAAGAAACAATTTAATTTAATCAGAAAGCCCTCACAGCTTAGACAGTCCTTTTAAACAAAATACAGGCATTAATAAAACAGTGTACGCATAATTTTTCTGTTCTAAACACTATAAACTCCTAGGTCATTCACACTCTGTTGACCATTTCTTTCCATTAAAATTATTTTCCTGTAGTAATGCTACTATATTTTTTATTGTGGACCAATGCTTTATAGCCTATAAGATGCTGACATGTTAGGAATTTTCTATTATTTTGAACAGGAAAATAGTCTTTTTTAAGCTTGGTTCTCTTAGGAAGAAAAACCAAACAAAAACAAAAAAACAAACAAACAAACAAAAACTGCTCCAGAGTAATCCATATATCCGTTCCTTTTCCAGGATTATTTCTTTTACCCCATCTTCAGAGTTCCCTTTTAGAGGGAAGAAAAACTACCTATCGGGGCAATGTACACTATTCAGGTGACAGGTACACAAAAAACTCAGATATCATCACTATACAATTCATCCATGCAACCAAAAACTGCTTGTATCTGTAAAATCTATTGAAATATAAATAAAAAAGAACAATTATGTATAAAATTGTCTTCTTGGGCCTTTTCCTTTGTGTTATATCTGCTTACAGCTGTTTCATAAACATATATATATATGTAAATTTGGAAACAAACCATATGCATGTAAAACATATAATGCATAATATATATATTGAATTAATAATAATGAAAACCAAAAAATTAAATTGATTCACATGTTTATAAAGTCAGAAAAGCAGCATGATACTCTGGGAAAAATCATCCTTTATGCCAAAAGTAGCACTATATCTTATTTTCTTTCCTGTTCTCCAACACGATTACTGAGTGTACCACTCATAAATACGTTGAAATTTCTCGTGACTATAGTGAAGAGATTTTATCTATATCTGTTGAAAAATAAAGGGAATGGCCTTTCCATAATTAAAAGCTGAATTAAGAGAAATCTTGCAAAACCGTATACACAATTAGAAGTGTATTGCTTAATTGAATTTATGTTCTGAACTTTATTTTATCTTTCTATGTACTTTCTGGAAATATGTGTGTGCTGAAATGAGGTTACTCTGACATTTAAGATTTTTGTTTGCTTGTGCGTTTCTTCTATAAAAGCCATATGCTAGATGATTTCATTTTACTGGTAACATGTGGCCCATAAAGAAAATTGCTCTGACCTTTTTTACCACTATATTTTCCCAGCTAGACTAAAAAAACATTCCTTACTGAGAAAGCAGTATCATTCTTATTTGAATAGTAGAAAAAGAAGATATTGAATGAAATAATTTTTATTTTATTAACAATGGCAAACCCAATTTTTAAATTAGCAGAACACATTCCATCACTGGTGTCGAAATAAAGAATTCACCCCTACATTGCTGGTTATACATATAATTCCAGGAATTATAATATCCAATATTTTATGAGTTATAATCTAATTCATAGGAAAAACTGAAACTTACACCACTATTCAAGGTGTAAAAATCAGCAGGCCTACTGCATTATATTTCAAAAAGCCGCTGACATTTGTCATTATATCCTGCATTCGAGAGATTCAGAAATTAGTCTCCTCCTTAGAACTCGGTGTATGATGCTTGTATTTAATTTAGGTTCCTGTGGCTACTGTAACAAATTGCCACAAACTGGGTGGATTGTAACAACAGAAATTTATTCTCTCAGGATTCTGGAGGTCAAACCTCTGAAATCAAAGTATGGCTGTCAACTGGGCGGCACTGTCTGTGCAGGCTCTAGGGGAGAACTGACCTTTGCCTCTTCCAGTCTCTGGTGGTTCCAGAAGCTCCCCGGCATCAATGTCTGCACCGTCTTCACACAGCCCCCTCCTCCACGTCAGTGTCTTCTGTTCCGCCTTGGAAAAGGACTCTTGTCATTGGTTGTAAGGCCCACTCAGGGAATCCAAGATGATCTCATCTCAAGATCTTTAACATAACACTACATCTGCAGAGACACTTTTTCAAAAAACAGGTGACATTCACAGGTTCTAGAGGTTAGTATGATGCTATTGGGCCAGAATTCAACATACTATGCTACTAGCATATGCATATCCTTTGTTCCTGCAGTCAGAACTCAATCAAAGTTGTATTTATCTGAAATCTAGACCGTATCATGTATTCTGCATGCCTTTTACATATCAAAGCTGTAAATATGTTTACCTTTAGTTATCCATTTTCAGAAAGAAAGTTGGTTTCCTATCATCCTCCTCAGAAGGTGACTATATTTAGTCAGCCGGAATCTTCATGTGCATTCCTGCTTCCTTTTGCCATGACCCTAGTAGTCTGTGACAGTCTTCTAACCAAGCAGAATGACAATGCTTGCCAGGCTAAGCCATTTCCCCAAGGACTAGTTTATTTTAGCAAAAAAATGGTATTTCAAGATCAAAATCTACATGCCAGTGCTGCTCATTCTTCTGAGGTTCTCACTATTCTTAGACCTCTTTGGTGGATACAGCTAGGAATTATATGTGAAGGTTTATATAAAATACCTATGAGTGCATATTATTATTTCCAATTCAAATTAAGGATTATACATCTTTTAATTAACTACCTTCTCTGAATCTTCTTCATTCCACACAATAATTCCCGGTACTTAAAAGACAACAGGATTGATAACATTAGAATCACATATAAGTACTTATTTCTATTACAAACATCAATATTAATTCTACCATCAATGATTACTGAAAGCATTTTAAAAGCTTTATTTGCATATGCTGTCCCTATTCTCCTGCCATTGGAAACATTGAATTACATATGTTAAAATCAAGTACTGCATGTACTCTCCCCTCTTAGTCCTCGAGTAGCCTTCGTTTCACAAGTAATGATACAATAATAGCCTTTTGTCAGTATCTCGTTAGCCATATTTATTTTCAACCTCCTTCTTTGGCAGATTACTTAAAGACAGCTAGTGGAACAGTATTAACTTAGTCTTGAATGTTAGTAATAAATTGTTTATGCCTTTTATATGTAATAGTTGTTCTGGATTAAAAATTGCTTGTTTCAGCCTTTATTTCCTTAACTGTCTTAAATATGTGACAATATTTTCATCTGGCATACAGCACTGCTGTCAGATTTTAATTATAACCCAATGTCATTATGTGTACAAAGAATTTTTCTTTTACTTTGAAATCGAGAAAAAGATCTTCTGTCCTGATGTTGGTCATTCTAATTCGATATTAATAGGTACATGATATACTCTTTAAAAATGGAGATCCCATTTAATTTTACTTCCAGAAACTTTTCTTGAATTATAGCTTGTAGTGTTATTTGGTTCCCTTATTTTAGTTTTTGGCTCTTCTTTTCCTATCTTTCATATTTGTCACTATCTCAAAAATCCTTTGTATTTCTTTCTTTTTTTTCCTTTTCTTTCCTGTGCTATTTACTCTGTTTTGAATATGGGGGTTTAGAGAGATCAAAAAATTGAGCTTATGCCACTGCCCTCTCCCCAAAATTTCACCCACGATTTCCATTTTTCAATTGATGTTTTCTTTTTGCAATTTGGCCTCATGGATAAATGTAGCTATGCTCTATTATTTTCTCTGATACATAGTACACATTTATATGAAAATGAAAAGAACACATTTATCTGTTTGTCAGGTTAATCATTCCTAACTAATTTTGTTTCATTATTACAAACAAAACTTCTATCAATATTCTTGTGCATCTGTACTAATACACATATGGAAAAATTTCTCTAAGGCTGTACCCCTCAAAGCGTGGTCCAAGCTTTGGAGAACAACAGAGAGAAAATCAGACGGGGTGAGTCACTAAAAAATATGATAGGCTGAACATCGTTCCCAAGTGAGACTGAATATTAGGGACTATTTCCACTGTTGGACTACATTCGTTTTAAATTGAGAAAGACTGAAATTATTTTCCACTGATCGCTAGCAGTCAGCAGGGACTTGTGAAGAAGACCACATACGCTAGAGAGAGCACTGCGGTGCCAGGTCTTCTCTGCATATCTGAGTTGCACTGTGAATAAACTCTCTGACCTTTCTACAAGTCTCTTAGCTCTGTAGTATCCATTAGAGTTAAAATCCCTGAAACCTTTTTGTATGTACAGCCCAAGATTTCAAAAGGTTTTATCATACAACAAACAGGAAATCGGAGACCTGGACATGTCTGGAGATAATAGGAATAGAGGAAGAAAACATTTACACTATGGAAATTATGTTTTACTGGTGCAGGTTAAAAAAACAAAACAGAAGCTGGAAAGAGATCTAGTAGGATGAAGAAAGAATATATATTCAGTTCCTCGAACTCAGAAGAATTTCCATTCAGTGAGTTTCAAATGGTTTTCAGAGGGTGCTGTAGGAGACAGGGGCATGATCTAACATGTGGTAATTGAAAGGGCGGGAGCATGTACCCCAGGCCAAGAAAGAATTCTCGATTCAAAGATGAACACGGGCTTTGAAGCGAGTTTTATTTTACTTTCCAAGGGAGGAAAGGGCACGGCATGAAAGGGAGAAGAAATGCCAGGCCCTGACATTGAGTGGCTGGGGCTTTTATTGAAATTTTTAAAGAGCAGAAAAGTTGTTATCGCAAAATGATAACGGAAGGCGGTTTGTTTTCCTGAGTATTTGTTGTTATAAGACGGAAGGCGGTTGTTCGCCAGAGCTATCGTTTTCTGTTAGGTTGGTCTGATCTGACTTCTTGGAACATGGTCTGGTGGATACTGAAGGGGCGTCTGGCAGATGCTGAGGTGCTACATGCTCTCTTCTGTTTGTTCAGTATTTTTCCAGTTCTTCAAAACAAGCTCATAAAACAAGGCAATTCCCCATCCAGATGATCAGGAAAGAAGCAAACACTGGAGCCAGCACAGCCTTGCGTGCAGAGATGTTTTAAATGCAGTAATAAATGGCAGCAAACTCATGTTTTTGTTTATAATTTTCCCTCCCTCCTGAAAGAAGATCATCTCACTCTCCCCATTGCCACGTGGTTTGCCATGCCTGCTGCGGGAAGGGAACACGTTTCCGCCTCGCTGAGCTTTGGTGTGGCCATTGGCATCTTGACCCATGAGCAGACGTGATGTACAACATCTGAGTGAAAGCTTTAAGACGCATCACAAGCTTTAATGTGTGACCATGAAAAGAGTATGATCTATATACAAGTCTCCCTCCTTCCAGGGTGCTGGAATGAAAAAATACCTGGAGTAGAAATACAGCCTTCAGCAAAATCACAGCCTACCTTCAGCTAAGAAATTAATGTTTGCTAATGTAAATCACTGAGATTTGAGGATTATTTGTCAGTGCAACAAAATTGACTAATACAGATGTCAGTGAAAAGGCAATATAACACACATACATTGTAGCTCCCAAGTTTATACTATTAAACACAATCCCATAAAGCTTGCTGTTTAAAAATTTTTTGCTTAAGGTCAAAATTGTTCCTGCAAACTGGAAAAAGGAAAGCCTGGGAAAGAAAGGCAGGAGATCTTATTTGCTAGTAGTGAAAGAAAATGGCATTTGCTAACAATAGGGCTTAGAGATGGTCCCTGTTGTCTTTAAATTTTTGCTGCAAATCTTCTTGGATTTCTCTCACATAGAAAAATTAAAATTTTATCTATATCAGCTTGCAAAACATGGAATATCCCATGACAAATGATCAGTTTATTTTTTTTCCAAATAATATGTGGCATTTGCCATTCTATTGCCTGAAGGAGATCCAAACGTCTACTTTCCTTTTTGCCTCATCTGACATTAGCAATTCCTGTTGGCTTGGAAAAAAAATTTTGCCTAAGGAATCCCTTCAGTTATGGCCCACAATTTATATAACTTGACTCAAAAAGAATTCTCTTCTGCAATTACTTTTAACATTTCAGAATTTAGAGTGTTATAAACAAAAATTGCTCACAATTTTCAAAACATTCATTTCTATGACAATCCTAAAAACTGTTCCAAGAGAGAATATTCATCTATGTCCTTTACTGGAAGAAAGAAATATCTGCAAAGAATTAAGCAATTTCTTTAAATGTACAAGTGATGGCAGAATCTACACAAGAACCCCTTATTTCAAACTCTGAAGTCTAAATTATTTAACTAAAAGAAGATGTTGCACATCAACTTAATCTTATTTTCTCTTCCTCTCACTGACTTCTTAACTCCAATGCAGGTAAAAAATAATTTCACAAATATTGATTACTATCACTATAGACAACTTTTCAACTGACACATTGAGAAAAGCAGGTTGGCCTAAATTGTAAAAAAATTAGTAAAGATTGATTACAAAGACATTTTGTATTTTAAAGTCAATGAAATGGAAAAAGAGAGAAGAACAGAAGGTAAAAATCATTTTACTATCATCAAACTTTTAGATATTTCTATCATATTGCATACCTTTAAAATTCAGCCTGAAAGCTAAGTCATTCACACACATTCATCAACAGGCAAAATGATATCTACTTCCTCTCAAAATTATATCTAGTCCTTGTAGTTCTAATCAATATCCCAGTGACGGTGCATGCACATTGGGGAATATCTTTAGGCTACATTATTAGATTCATGCTTTTCTGAATTTCCAACAGGACCAAAGTATTTTGGCAGCAAATACAGTGATGACAAAAGTAAAATAAAACCTAAGAAGTGGAAATAAGAAGTGGAAATAATTTTAACTGACGGAAATGTACACTGCAAGAAAGTACTGATAATTGCATATAAATCTCTTTGCTAAAGTTTTTCATGCATGACTTTTGGGAAGGTCTACTTTGCATTACAGTGTAGTCATAGCATTATCATGTTTCATTTAGGAAATTTAAATATGTGTGCCTAGCAAAATACTAAATTGGGGGTGTGGGGGGGGGTGTAGAGAGAGAGAGAAATGAACCTATGCCTGAAAGTGTGATATAGAAAATATGAATCTATTAATAGTTTTCCCTTTTTAAGTTGCAATTCTCAATTACCTAAGTTTCTATCAAAATGTGACCATCTCATTATGTTGATTATTTAGTGTTAAAAACGAAACTTTGACTGCTTCATCTGGTGCTTAATCAAAGAAATTGCTACCCATCCCGATAGAGAAAGTAAAATTGTCTGTATTAGCTTTAAAGAGGATGACTATGTTTATTTTCAAATGGTTTCCTCATAAGAAAATTTGGAGGGAATTTTTGACCTTATATAAAGTTTGACTTTTCTGCTGACTTTGTATCCAAACCTTACATCTGATACCCCTCTATGTGGGTTTAGCTCTAATGATCTCAAGTATATTTTTGCAAGCTGAACAGCAGTCATCCATTTTTGTGTGTACCTGGTATCTTTATCTTTTGGCAGCATTCAATGAAAGATCAATTTTTAGCCAAATAATACATTTTTTGAAAATTACCTGTGGTTAAATTTAATATTATAAAATATGATCATACAGCCTAAATTTTATGTTGATGTCTTCTGTGACCATGACATGGCCACAATTTCTTGACTAACATAGTTTATTTTTAGCACACATTTCAGGTGCAAAATAATGTCATGCGTTTTGGCATTTTGCTTTTCAGAATGTCCAGCAATTATCAGCATATACAACAATACAAACACAATCAAGGAACGAATAGTTTCTTTATATGTATGTAAAATCATTTCAGAATAAATTAGACATATTTCAATAAACACTTGAACAAATAGTGGAGTGCATATAACATTTAAAAATTAAAGTGATAAAATTTTATCAGTTATCTTCAATTCTAAAGAGTTTTGTGGCCTTTGGCCAAGCCAGGCTACAGAGGTAGTGGTTTGGAAAGGTAAACCAGGAAGCTCCCTTTTAAACACATGGAGTTTTAATTTCTACCGTAAGTGAAGACATGAGTAGATAACTACTCAAGTGTACAGAAGCATACAAGAAATTCAGGGACTTGTTCACAATGTTGATACAAATTTGAGTCAAACATGTTCATAGCATTTAAAGTAAGACATTGAATTAGATCACAAATAGAGTAATAGACATAGACAGCAAAAGCTGTCTAAGGATTGAGCTCGAGGGTACTTCCAAGCTCAGACGTCAAAAGGACGAGGGGGAGTGAGCAATTGCAACTGAGATGGGAAAGGAAACCTGAGAAATCGGAAGAAAAGGAAGTGAAGATACTGCCTTGGAAGCCAAGAGAAGAAGGCGTTTCAAGAAGTAGAGAACAACCAACTATATCAAATACCCCTGATGGGTCAACTAAAATGAATATTGAGAATGGCTGTCTTTACTGTTTATCTGTATAGTTTTATATACGTAAATATTTGTATCAGGCCATATATAGTTACACATAATATAAAGACAACATCAAGCAATTGCTATTTGCCACACAGCGTTCTAAGTACTTTCAATATATTAAGCAATTCAATTTTCTATCAGTTATGGGAGGTACATGTTCTTATTCTCCCCATTGTACAGGTGAATAAATACAAACATATGCACACAAGTACCTTGCACGTGGTGCCACATACATAAGTGGCATAGCCGAGAGTCAAACTTAGGCAGCCTGTGTCCACTTTCCCAAGGGCAGTTCTATCCCAGGTGTATCCTCTTCTTAAAATTTTCATATATGGGGGTTTCTGACCCTGAGACTCAGAAGGCCAAGCATAGATTTGATATAATCAGATACACTTTGTACTCATAAGACTTGGCTTCACTAGAATACCAATTTTTTAGGAAAAACAATTACAAACTCATGAGATGTTTTATTTTTGGAAGAGGAGTTTTGGAGTCTAATTAGCAATATTAATATTTACAACCATAAAATATTTATTTTACAGCTTTCATTCTGAAATTCTATAAAATAATAATTAATATGGTTTCATCAGTGTTCGTGACAGTGTACTAGACTCAAAGTGAAAGGGTTATAAAATCCTGTTTCCTTTTAAGATTTTTTTCAAAGTGCGTAGTTATTAGATCATGGAAGATTAGTTTTGACTTCATCTTTAGGTTAACACTGAGATTATTGGAAGGATTTAAGTAAGGAAAGTGTGATTAAATTTCTACTTTTAAATGTGTGGAAAATTCAAAGTGGAGAATGATTTAATGAGACAAAACCCATAGTCAGGAAGAACAATTAGAAACCGCCCCTAACAAGCCAGGCCAGGAATGTGATGGAAGTAGTTATCGGTGATGAAGATAAGTGAACAGATATTAGGACTATTTAAAAATAGAAATGACATAGCTACTGACTGATTGTTTATGTGGCTGAAAGAACAGAGTGGAGAGTAATCTCCAGATATTTCATTTGAGTAACTAAGTAGATGACAATGCCATTCATTGGCATAGGGAAGACTGAGGAAGGAGGGAAAATAAGGATCAAAGTATGAAGAAAAACTGATTTTATTTTTGATCTGATCAGTATGAGATGCCTACAGAACTTTCAAATGGAGCGTTCAATAGGCAGTGTTACTATGGACCTAAAGATCAGGTGATTGATTTGGGTTGGTAGTACTTCCTTAACTCTCGGTTAAAAATCACTTAGGGAAGTCTTTCTTTACCATATTTTCATTGTTGGCAGGTACCCTGGTTAAATGTTCTTGCGTCAGTCAAACAGGGACATGGAAACCATACAAGATATTGAAACACATAGGATTTAATGTGATGAATTGTTATATAGTTACTGAAGAACTGAAAATACAGAGGCAGCAATCGCAAGAAGCAGCTACCACTTCAGGGATACAGAAACAAAAGAATGAAAAAAGAGGTTACATCAGACTTACCAGAATTTTAAATTCTTACTGGTTAGGAAGGGGAGCTGCCCAGTGGGTAGGGTTCCAGACCTATGAGGATATACTAATAGCTCTGTCTTGCTAGTTTTGTTATTTCTGATAGAGTTCTATTGTGGCAGGCTCTGGAAAGGTGAAAAAAAAAAAAATGAAAACTGGAAACAGTTGCTACTGGTAACAATTCCTGCTATCTGGAATTTGCTGAGAGTTTTCTAACAGGAATAGCAAACAGATAAAGAAACCGTCACTTCTTTTTTCAGGTCTCCCTCTAGTGCCCCCTATTAGCAGAAGCTAAAAGAGGTCTAACTTGCAAAGAATAAACAGTTATCCCAGTCCCTGCCCAGGCATCACAAAGCCAATGAGAGGGTGGGTTTACAGAAGAGAAAATAGCTTAATAGCTAAAATATTTCTCACAGCATCCTGCCTTATACTTTCCCTTCACTGCATTTGCAACAGTTTGCAATTATGTAGTTTGTAACTATACGGTCATATTTTTTTGTGGAAATACGTAGAGATAGGTGCTTGTCATCGTTTTTAGATTGCAAATGCAAAGAATAAGGAGTTTGTGTGCTTTGTTTATCCACGTGTCCCAGTTTATAGTTTAATACTTGTCTATAATAAGTACCCCTTATTTGTTAAAGGAATGTATATATAAATAAATGAGATTTGGATCATGAAAGTCTTTGGCAATAATTTAATAATCAAGTGCAAAAATATTATTCGTACCAAACCTTATCACTTTAATAAGCAATAATAAAAACAAAATTTACCATCTGTTTTAGTTTAGTCATATACCGGAAGTGGCAAGATGACTATATAACTCTCAGATTTACTGAACAGTTATGAATTGGAGGAAAATAAAGGATGTCATTAAACATCTTTTTGAATGAAAATTTAAGAATAGTAACAAAATGTATATTCAGATATGAGTGAAGATCTTTGCAACTCTTACATCAGAGAGCCACTGTATTATAATAGCTCCATAGACAGGAACAAGGCCAGCTGGGCTGGACGGAATAAGAAGCAATGCACACACATTATAACAAAACCCTGCCTCTCATTTGTATTGTTTCAATAGGAAAGTTCAAGAGAGCAAATTAGAAGCAGCTGGCTAGCAATCATCAAATAAAAAACCGTAATCTATTTCATTAATATCCTACAGACCTGATTTTCATGTTAGTCTGAATACTGATTGGAAAAGCTGTGGCAGCATGCTTCTTTTGCTAGAATCATAGAATCCAGGGGATAAAGTATGTGGTAATTAAGGATACAAAGTCTATATTTTAATTTTATAATCTCAATTTTTAATTTGGACAGAAAAATCTATATTTCTGAATTTGGAACATTAGACAAGCATATAAAATTCTTAAGCATAAAGCAAAGCCTATGCTAAAGACACATTTTGAGGTTTTAACTTCCATCATTACCTTATCAACCAAAAAGGTATGCCACATAGAAAATTATTTAAATTCACTTTACATTAAACATTTTTTTATTATAGAATAAGTGAGGCAATGCAGAATTTTCTTCATTGAACTCCCACTCCAACTCACCTCATTATTTTCATGCCCTATCCACTATTTTTGGGAGATAGGTATTTGGTTAAATGGGGAAAAAAATAAGGCAGTGAAGAACTCTGTTGACACAAAAACACCAGGTTATGTTATAAAATTTTCTGACCCCATAAAGACAGGTATGGTCACTAGAGGTACAAAAAAAACATTCTAGGAGTAAAAGAGAAGAAGGAAAAAAAAGATGTTCAGGAGACTCAGACTCTGATAGCCTGATTAGAGATTCAGTAGGCAAAGTGAACTTTTTAAAATGGCACCGTGGTCCCTGAATACTTATGATTATCCCATAATATTTTTATATTAATGAACCATTCCTCCTTGCCTTTCTAGATACTACAGGGCATAATTATGAGATCAAGCTAATTTCAATGTACTCTCCATTTACATCACATTTCCTGTTCTCCTTACTACACAAATGTCCTGTTAATAATTCTGGCTTTGTCTGAGCTTGGTTCTGGGTTGTTAGGGCAAGAATTATGAGCCCACACTTGGGCCTCGGTATGAATCAGGGGTGAATCATGGAGCCATGAATTTAATAACCTGTCGTTCAAATTAAGAAGACATAGATTCACTGTTCTTAAAGAGAATTCTCTTCTTGGGAAAGCAAAGATTAAGATGAGCTGTTTTAGAAACCATACTAAAAATTGGTATCTTTACGAAACTTTGGCCTGTATTACCTATAAGTATGATTATCTGAGAGTGAATTTTGTACCAGGCACTGTGCTCATCCCTAGGAATACAAAGATAAATAAACAAATTGAGTTTTTCCCCTCAGGAACTCTCAGTCCAGTGAAGAACACAAGTATGTAAAATGTTAATGCTTTCCAAAAATAATTATAGTTAAGTATGGGATTTCGGGGTGGGGGGGTTTGTTTCCGACAAAAAGCTTACGTGGCTCCCCAATTTCTCCAATGGCCTTATTCTGGCCTAATGTCTTACCTACCTACAAACCCGTGCAGCAAACAACAGAGCTGATCAACCACTCATCCTGAGAGTGCATGCCAGCCCAACCAGCATAACACCAGGAGTTTCTTGCCTTCCAGCGCTTCAAGGTGGTAGGTGGAACAACATATTATATGGCATTGGATCTGGCAACATGACAATATCTGAAAATGCCAAATGATGCAACTTGCAAAGGCAGAGAGTTAGTTTCCCATGGCATGAACTTTGCCTAATAGAAAACAGGAGATGTGGTAGAGGATTTCATTTCCTTCCTTCCTCCCTGTCATTGGCTTCTCCAAAGAATGGCCATCCATCCAGTCTCTCCTGAGAAGTCCTGCACAATTAGCAAACACATCCGCAAAGTGAACTGCTGTGCCTTCCCCTGAATTACAGTGCAGCGGTAGTCAGCAATGGTAACATGGAATTCCCAACTGTTTCATGTAAACTATCAACACCTTAACTCTTGCCTCAGGTTCTATTTCTTAAAGGACTTGAACTAAGGCAATCAGCAGGGGTGTGGTCCTACACAACATACGCTTAAGATGTGATTTGGTATTTATAGTGCACATTTATCTGAAAGAGAGACCCCATTACTGTTAACAGGATTCTAACAACTCCTGTCACACAGTAATGTTGCCCTTATTCTTTTACCTGTGGAAAATTGGGATAAAGGATAAGAGGAGGGTGCAGCATTAAGAGATAAAACAGCAAGCAAAAATGGCATTTAAATAGGCATGGAAATTGAAGATTATGGAATAATCTGGCTGCTTCTGGCACAACTAGATATTTACACAAAGAAAAGCAATAAGCTCAGAAAAGTCAATTGCCAACTCAAAGCATGCTTTAAAAGCCAGAGGGTTACTATGACACCGTTAAAAGAAATCTTTATCTATTTCAGCCTCAAGAGAGACTGTTTTAAAATTTTGGCCCAAGAGGTGATTATGAGGATAACAAAGCTATAAATCAGAATAACTGTGCAGACTTGACAGATTTTCTATGTACAGTTGAGGCATCTGATAAGGAAAAGTGAGACATAACAGACATGGGATAGAGGTATTTGGATGGACCAAATTAGCCTGAGCAGTCTTTGATGAAAGATACAGTTTTTACTCCTTGCCTGAAAAGTCTAGCCTCCTCTCCTGTAACTAAAGGGTAATTATTTCAGCTGAAATTGGTGTTTGCAAGATATGCTTATTCTCCTTGAGAACTTCCTCAATAGCCCTCCCTGCACCCAGGAGCACCGCAATGTCTAGGCTGTGTTCACCAGGAGAGGGGAGGTACAAGACTGCCATAGGAAAAAATAAATAAAATAAAACTACATTCAAACAAATTTTTAAGCCCTGTGCTGGGAAAAACCTAGGAAACACAGTTAGGGGCAGATATCACACATCTCTGAGAAACCAGTACCTGAGTGCCCCGGGGTGGGAGGTCCAGAGGATACCCCCTTCACCAGGTGGTTAAGAACAACCGACATGGAGGGAATTAGCATTTCAGAAAAGCAAGGCTGGTGGCCAGCTATTGCGAGCTGGAGTTTTTGGTGAGGGATGCCACCCTTGACCTGGACTCCCTAATATTGGGAATCGTAGAATCCTGAAACGGCAAAGTTGATGACAGTAGGTAATCATCAGAGGAAGGGCAGACACAATTACCAAAAGGAACGCAAAGTCAAAGTGACAGGCAGGGAGCCTCGACCCTTAGGAATCCATGGCAGTGACTAATAGAGTCTGGTGCTCCGGGTTTGTGCAGGTCTAGAATAAACAAGTAGATCACATCGAAAGAGAGGCCTAGACTGCTGGCCTGCGTCCGCATTGCTGCATCTCCCTTGCCCCACGCCTCCCATGTCCTCCTTATAAATAATGAACAGAAGAGGAAAGGGCTCTGCCAACTGCACAGATCCACTGGCATAATGTGTCGGTGCTTGTCGAATGGGGATAGCTGCCCTGCGACAGCTCTATCAAGGACTGTCCGTGAAGGATGGTGTTGAAAGGGAAATCTGCCAGAGGACAGAGCTGAGAGAAAGCTCCACCACTCACTGTATATGGACAGGGATGCTTCTAAGGTACCGTCTACCATATTAGCAAAGCGGGAGGCAAATATAACATAGGTAGGGGATAAGGAAGATAATGAGTATTCATTACGGTCACAAGAGCAGTTAGAGCAGCAAAGACTGTATCTTCTTTCACTAACTTCCTTGCCAAAGTCTTCCAGGAGATTGTAACCGGCCTGCAACTTGAATGGTGTACTGCCCTTTCGGAAGGAGTGAGGGCATCTTTATTTTTATAAAAAATGGAAGGCTCAATATTGTAAAATGGACTCTATACATAATGGCAGCACACACTACATTTGAGTGGTGGAAGAAGCAGACTGCATAAGACAAATCGCATTTACCTAGACTAGACGGCATCACATAAATCTCATTTGCTTGTTTAGTTTCCCCTCACGGCCTCTTTACTTCCGAATGCGCTTGTCACGACCCGGCCGCGCTGCCACCGCCGCGGCATGATCACTTGTTCTGGGACAGCAAAGCATAGCCAGCTGGCTACGCTCTGTGTTGTGTTGTATTTGTATTTTTATTTTGTTTTGTTTCTGGATCTTCTCGCCACTTTCAAATTTCAGCGAAATGCCATAGCAATGGTCGCAGTAAAGGAAATTATGAATAATGCACTGGCCATCCAGTGCAAATTCGATGTGAGGGGAAGTTAATATTGATGGAATGAACTTTAACCAGTGGGAAACAGGAGATACAAAGAAGTTTGGCAGAAAAATTACACTTCCTTCTCCTCTTCCGTGGACTACTCCAACAGGCAGTTAGTTGCTCATTGTAGTCTTCCCTGCCAAGTTCTGCACGCCAAGTACATGTACCTTTGTGTGACCTGCTGCTACTGTTGCAGCTCATTGAGAAGCATCAGCCTAGGGGATAATACACTTGTTCACACTGCTTTTCAACTTTCCTTGCTCAACTTCCTTTTTACTCGCTGTTCTGTTTTACACCTTCCAAATAAGGTGTGAGCACTTTAATCCTTGCCTTAGGGTCAGTTTTTAGAGGACCAGGACTAATAGAGTAGTCCATTGTTTGGTATTTATCGAAGAAGTAAATGTTAAATTTTCTGAAATGTGTACATCGCAGAATAGAACAACAAGGACTTTTAAAGGCAGCCACCTGAATGAAACCTCAGTTACTTATCAGCAATATTTCCTTCGGCACCTCACCTGATATTTTATGATCCTCGGTTTCCTCATCTGTGAAAAATGATTACATAAAGAGAGAGAAGACAGTAATTTGAAATGTGTACAAACTATTATCTTAGTCTCTGTTTGTGCTTCTATAACAAAAGACTACCAACTTGGTCGTTCATAAACAATAGAAATTGATTTCTCACAGTTCCGGAGACTGAGAAGTCTAAGGTCAAGGTGCCGTCAGTGGTGTCTGGTGAGGGAGGCTTGCTGATTCCAAGATGGCCCCATGCCACCGTGTCTTCATGTGCTAGAAGACAAAGGCAAGACACTAAGCATGTGTGAAGCCTCTTTTATAAAGCCATTAATCCCATTTACTACACCACTGCCTCCAGGACTTAATCGGCTCCTAAAAGCCCCACCTCTTAATACTATCGCATTGGCAATTAAATTTCAAAACATGAATTTTGAAGAGGACATGGATATTTGAACTATAGCAACTATTTTTTTGGATAGCTGTGTGTGGTCAACCCAATTTCCTAATGTCCATTAAAATCCATATGATTAAATAAGAATCTTCAATTTTGTAATACCTGACACAGATTTTATTCACAAATGATTTGTCTTACAGGTGGGCATCTGTGCCAAACTAAGCTAATCAGAGCTCTTTCTTGGGCATTTATGAACTAAAACCAAAAAAAGACCCTAGTCATGAGAGTTGAATGTATGATTTATAAGAGCAGAAGTTTTCATTAACTATGTTTCCTCTCTGTCTCTCTCTCTGTCTCTCTCTCTTTCTCTCTCTCTCTCTCTCTCTCTCTCTCACACACACACACACACACACACACACACACACACACTATTCTGCAGGGAGAGAGAATCTGACATGAATAAAGGAAGAGAGGTGAGACTTTTACACAGACTCTTGATAATCAGGAGAGGAAACAGACTGTAAAGATAAAGCAACTGACGAAGAAGTTTTCCAACGAAATCATTGTTAGCTTCTTTTGTTCTTGCTTCTTTTTAAAAACTCAAATGAATTCTCTGAATCTGATAAATGGTTATTATTATAATTGACGAATTCTCATATGTACTATCATTGCTATATTTATTTATTATAGATTCATAAAATGTATCATAAACTGTAATTACTTACCATAAACACATAAAATGTAGATTAATGGCACATTTTTTTGTACCCATATTTACCACCGATCTCCCAAGTCTTAAAATCAAAGACTGTCAAAGCTGGGGAGGTTTCCCCTTGTAGTTGTTAAGAACGTGGTCTTTAGACCCAGATCAACTGGATCTGAATCCCGACTCGGCCTCTTTCTCCCTGAGTGACCTCTAGCAAAATTCTACTTGTTTCAGTTATTTTATATGTAGAATGGGATTACAAAGAAGACATGCAAATGGCTAGCAGGTGTATAAAAAGGTATTCAACACCCCTAGTCATCAGGGAAATGCAAATCAAAACCACAATGAGATATCACTTCACACCTGTTAGGATGGCTATTATTTATTTATTTTTTTTAACGATAGCATGCTGGTGAGGATGCAGAGAAAGTGAAATCCTTGCAGACTGATGGTGGAGCAAATTAGTACAATCATCATGGGAAACAGTATGGAAATTCCCCCCAAAATTTTTAAAAATATTTTAATAGAACTACCACATGATCCTGCAATACCACTTCTGAGCATATATCCAAAGGAATTGAAATTGGAATCTCAAAGAGGTATCTGACTCCCGTGTTCATTACAGCATTATTCACAATCGCTGAGATATAGAATCAACCTGAGTGCCCACTGATGAATGAATGCATAGAGAAAACGGGGTAAAAGAAGGATGTCCCACATTTGTAACAACATGGATGGGCAGGCAGGGCAGTATGCTGTGTGAAATGAGCCCAACACAGCAGGACAAATACCATGTGATTCCACTCACATGAGGTATCTAAAATAGTCAAACTCATAGAGGCAGAGAGTAGAACGAATGGTGGCTGCCACGGGCTGGGAGGAGGAGAAAATAGGGAGCTGTTGGTCAAAGGGCAAGTTACGTAAGATAAGAAAGTTCTAGAGGTTGACTGAACAGCACAATACCCATAGTTAAGACTACTGTACCGTATAGTTAAAAATTTGCAAAGAGATCTTAGGTTAAGAGCTCTTGTCATAAAAAAAAATAAAGAGGCAGAGAAGAAACCTTTGGAGGTGATGGATATGTTTATGGCATTGATTTTGGTGATGGCTTCACGGGTATATACTTATTCCAAGCTAATCAAATTGTATACATTAAATAAGGACAGATTTTTTAAGTCAATCATATCTAAATAAAGTATTTTTCCCCCAAATGAACTAATACATATACCAAATGTATATACACATGTATTTTAATATATATAACAAAAACGTTTTTCAAAGACTTTCAAACGTGTACTATTGATACACTTTTTTTTTAACTCAGAGCCATTTTGTTAAAGTCAATAAATTAATAGGGAATTAGGAAAACCAAAATTTTTATTTAATATATCTTGACCAGTGTCATATTTTAATGAAATTTTTAATCTCTTTACTAACTTTAAATATATTAATACAAAAGCCTTGAAGCTACAAATTTAGATCATTAAATTTTCAGAAAATGTATAATATATAACCTCACTGGCAGACTGAATTCTTATTAAATTAACCTAATAAGGCTTACTCTCTGTCAAAAAAAAGTACCTGATATCATTTTTAAATTCAAATGTAGATATTGAAATGTGACACCTTAGCACTTATCTCATTTATGAATTCCAATTCTTAGATAAATTAATAGTTAGCTGGGGCACAGAGTCTTGCCATAAGTTTGTTTTATAAATGAGTTAATGAACCACACTCTTCGACATTTCTTTCATTTGCTCCTTCTCTTTTCTTTAATAAGCCTTTCTCTTGGGAGCAATTAAACTATTTGACAGTTGTCAGAAGATGGAAGAGAACATGTCATTAAATGAAAATCATCATCACTGCATTGCCCCACTCTATCATATATCTGATGTAAGAATATTCTAATATGGTTTTAAATACCCCATTTTTTAATGCAGCTCTTTACCCTGAGAAGTATGTTATACACAAAGAAGCATTGATTAAAAGAGGTTACCTGAAATCAACAGATTGTATTGTCTACTTGTTTGACGCCCCCATAGATTTTTTACATTCCAAGGTAAGGTATGTAAGATTCCCACGTAAGAGTCAGAATGGGTAAAAGCTATGCCTTTCTTTTGTAAAGTGAGCCAAAAAGTATGTTTTGAAATTATGCCAATGGCCCATTCTCAGATTAATTTTATACATGAGTTTTAAAGATTTTACAGCTACAGAATTCTATTCTTGTTAAAATGGGGTGTCATGCCTAGACACCCCAGTTTGATATCTACAGAAAAGAAAAAATGAAGCAGTCCAACACATTGGGTTCAATACACACATAATAATGATCATTCTATACCTTACATATTCTTCCTCAATAGTCTCTGGATATAAAGCTCACCTTGTGGCAGGTAATCTTTACATCGTTTGTTTAATTTTTTTCTGCTATATGACTAATATTCCAAAATAATGCCCTGATGGACTTCAAAGAAGTTAATTTACCTTATACATTGGTTATTTTAATCAATATATCACCATTGACCAAGACTTTTGGGTGTGCAAATCTGAAAGCCTATCCCTCTTTCCATCATTCATATTTCCCCTAACTCAGAGATAATAATCATTTATCTAATTATATTGTTTTCTTTTTAGTTTATGTAAAAATGGGCCCATAACCATTGCCATTACAGCTAATTGCTTTAAGAATACTGCCAAAATTCAAAGAATTTCCTCTCACATATGCATGCTATTATACATTCACAGGAGAAAATGCTCCTAGGTTCTTTGAGAAAACGTCTTTCCACACCTCCATAATGCTATAGTGAGATTATTTTTAGGCATAATGAAATGCTAAAATTCTCAGTTTTCTTGCCTTCTTTGTTTTGGCTTTATCTTTGACCTACTAATGTTTTTTCACTCTGATCATTTTCAGTATATCTTCCTTTCCCCATTAAGTTTTTCTTTCATAAATGTTCATGCAAAACTACAATTTGTAATGCTAGCTCAGTATCTAGTTATTTCAATATATGGCTTTCTTTTTCTCACCCAATTAGCAAAAGTAACATTAAACTCCACATATCTTCAGTTAATACATTTTTGTGACTATTGAAAAAGTGTCATTTGTTTCAGTTTGCAAAAGTAAATGTTGGCTTTAACATAATCTGTTGCTACATATCTATTTAATATTCAAGAGTATTATAATGAGATCCTGGAGACCGACCAAAACTGAGTATATGTAACTCCACAAGTAGATGCAGGCAAGAGTCACTCAACATTTCTATGTCTTTAATTCTATAACCATAAAATAAAGTAATAGGATAATCTCAAAACCCCTTAGAGCTCTGATGTTTTCTAACTTCTTATACATAATTTCCTCCAATGCATCAAATTTGGAAACCTTTCCTGATCCCCTTTAATTAGTTAGAATTATATATTCACAATTTATTATGCAGACATGTAGACTTCCAATTACATTATGAACAATTATCAAAATCCTAAATTTATTAATGCAGAAAATATAGCACAGGACACAAAGCTTAGGGGTATTTATATATTTGTTTGTTTCTTCTGAAATTCTCCAGTGCCTATACTTCCTCAGTTAAGAGTTCATAACACTGAGGTATGAAATGTTATTTCACTGCAGAATCAGAATATCTGCAACCTGCAATGTTTGTTTACTCTTATGTAAGCCGATCTTCCCTCTGCAGTAGATAAGAACTTCCTACGTCTCTGCTGCTCCAGGAGAGAGCCCAAATGATTTCGGACTTACAACATCCAGTGTGCTGCATGCCACGTGAATGTTGTTTCTGCCTTGCTCAATCCCCACGACCAAACTTTGTTTGGGTTGCCTCTGCCGAGTCAGTTCGCATGAATAAACTATAAAGAAAGATTTGCACATTCTGCCAGTAATTTCTGCATTTCTCAAAGCAGGCTAAGGAATTTCCAGCATAATTTCAGCAAAGACTAAATGGTGCATGGCCAATTAAAAAAAAAATCTAGGACTAGAATTAATGTAAAGGGGCAGACAATACGATTGACACAGAGTAAAAGGGTTACTTAAAAATTTAAGACTTCAAAAGGAAGAGTCAAATATCTTCATGATTGACTCCTACTTGTTCCGAATCAAGAACCAATTCTTCCCACTGGGCTGCAGAAGAGAAGGTTTGCTGCCAGATCAGTGCTTAATGACCTCAGAGCTAAGGGCTCAGCAAGATAGGAGCTAGAACAGTTACTGCACCGTAACAAAAGAATCCCTTTCTTTCAGAAAGGAAAGCAAGTTTCAGAACATACATTCATGGTATATTTTCAGTGATAGAAATATTTTTGGTATATAACAACCATATCCATTTAAGGATGTGATGAAGACATTCTGCTTTCTAGATTAAAAAGAATTGTTGATAATTTTGCCAAAAAAATTAATCTTATACCTCAAACTGTGTATTAGTAAGAGAGGCATGATCCATTTATCTTCGCCCCATGCAGGCAGTAAAATTGTAATCTTAATCTTGACAGGAAAAGGTTTACAAGGATCCCAACATCAGCCCTCATCTTGAAATATGACTTTACAAGGTCATTTAGAAACTCTTATATTTAGAAACAGTTTCCAAAAAGAGTATTTGCACAGCACTATGAATGGAAATATGGAC
The DNA here is from genome assembly GCA_004363605.1 of Indri indri. NCBI lineage: Eukaryota > Metazoa > Chordata > Mammalia > Primates > Indriidae > Indri > Indri indri. The sequence continues at coordinate 127,497 of RJWJ010000966.1, read as the reverse complement.
ACAGAGAAAAACAAGGCTCGTTATCTAGTCTGTCTCTCTTATGTTACACAGAAAGGAAACCCAGAGTGGTGAAATGAATTACCCAGAGTAACACAGCTTAAAAGACAGAGTAGATACGTGTAACTATTTCTCTTGTATCACAGCTTGTTTCTCAATGTTAGGTATGAGTAAGTTGTAGGGTCTGAAAGGTTACATTGCATGGTAAGTGGACATATTAATAATTAAAAATTCCTCAAGCAAAAAAATATATATTTATATTATATTAATAGGGTTCTTTTCTGGAACTTACAATATCTTCTTCCACACTCCTTAGGACTCAGCCTCCTCTGCCACCCTTCTAACTGACCATCCTCATTATATGTTAAATATGTTTGGGGTTATATGATCTCCGAAGTTACCTGGCTGAGAGATGAAAGTCTTTAGAATTTGAGGAAGTGGTAGAATTTCAAAGACAGAGTTGGTAGTAAGCAAAAGCAGTAACATAGCGCAACAAAGTGCAATACATCATTTTATATAATCCACAGTTCTGTGCAATACATAAACCTGGGAATTCTGCGTGATAAGTAAGGACGACAATCAGTATTATTCCTATTTTATTTTTATCCATTTGCACCTCCGCCAATTAGATGTTGGAGTGTTGAGGCAAAATATTCATGCTATTGCATTTGGCAGCAACTGCCAGCAGTTCCTCAATCCTTTTTCATCATTTTTCTGGGCACACTGCTATTGTTTCTCAGCCTTACTTGCACTTTGTGAGGGCTTGAGTTCTAGGCATGAGAATGTGAGTAGAAATGATGTGCATTACTTCCAGGTCTTGTCATAAAAATACTTCCTGAGTGATTTTCTGTGCTTTTGCCTTTTGTTGTTGGTGGTGGTGGTGTTGTTGACTTCATGCAAATGAGCACAATAATCTATAAGATTATGGTATAACCACAAAACTAAAAAGGCACCCCTGGAACATCACTTGAATGAAAACCATTTGCCATAAAGAAAATCCATTTCGGACTTTAGGTGAGTAAAACTGTGCTTCTATTTGTTTGTTTGCTTGCCTTTGTAGGGGTATTTGTTATAATTGCTAGCATTACATTAAATAATGTACTACCTAACTGGTGAAAGTCACATTTTATTCCCACCCACCTGCCTTTCCAGAAGAACAATAAAGAATAAATAATAACTACTGCCTAAATCTTAATCCTACTTTACACAACCAAGACAGGTTAAATTCAGTGATTCCTACCTGGAGCGTTTGCTTCTCTGGGGTTGGGATTGCACTACCACCCCTCACCCTGTAATTGAGAATCACTCCTTATGATGACAGGTTGTCCTCATGGGAATATGTTATGCTGTGAAAATTGTCCAGCAGTGTTCAGCAGTACCAATTAATGTCTTCTGTCTTCTGAGATTTCATTTGCCTTTATCAGATGTGAAAGGACAGCATAGCTAATAAACTAACAGAGAAAAGTAAACTATCAGAAAGAAAAAAAACAAGAGAGAAAAGAGATCACAGCACACAACTATCCCTTTGTTGATTAACCATCTGTGGCTCAACTCTAGGTCTTTAAGATTAACCACCTGTGGCTTAAATTGTTTTAATTGAAAGTTTGTTTTCACAGCAGTTGAAAAGGACTGAGAAGATAAAAGAAGTGTGACCCTCTCTCTCCCTACTCTCCCTAAACCACATTCTAAGGACCCTGAAAAGCCAGCCTCACATTGAAAAGAGGGGGGAAAAAAAAAGGAAAAACAGACTCAGCCACTTCACAGCTGCCTTGCCTTTTGCTATCAGCTGGCAGCAGTCACTTTGTTTTTCTTTCTCTTTATCCTCATCAAAACCCCCGAGCCCCTTATCCTTGCCGCCGGCACTTCTTTCTTTCCTTCATGCCCAGCCCTTCCTTTCCTTGGGGAAGTAAAATAAAATTTCTTCCTTTAAAACTACTCTATTCTTTGTGTCGAGAATTCTTTCTCATCCTGTGCTACTAGTTCCCACCCTAACAAGATCCTCTCCATATCTTAATCTAAAGGATATTTTATCTTGATATGGGGATTCCAGTCATTATTTCAGTAGAGGTAATGGGACAAAAAGGAGGAGAGAGTCTTATCCTCTTGTGCCAGTTTCAATGAGCAGATGTGGACACCCACTCTATTCATACATCAGGTCAGTGCAATCTGGGCACTACAGGTAAGCCTTTCAGTTTTCTTTTCCTACTTTTTGAAAGTACTTTGTCTGTATTACTGGACTCTATTAAATCTTGGATTTTTTTCTTTTAATATAGGTCTCTATACTATCACTTGTTTGACTATTACTTTAATATTTACCCTGTAAACCCTTGCATTCAAGGCCTATCAAAGTGATTATTAAATGGTACACCATATACTTAAAGGCAGTATTTAACAACTGGACATGCAATCGATTAATAATTAAGGCTCACTGGCTTACTCTCAAAACTGCTTAATTTAGTCATATCTCTACTCATAGCTTAGGAATTCCAACAGAGGTTGAAAGCAGAGTTGGCAAGCATTTCTATTCTCTCCCTGGGACAATGATTCTCACAACCCAACCTGATTCTGCCCAGTGAACCTCTAAATCAATTAAACACTATCCAAATTCTGAGCGAGCCAAAAATAGTTTCACATTAGGAAAAAGACTGTATCCTTAGACATGAGTGATTCTCTGTGAAAACTGTATGCACATGCTAGTATTCTTAAAGAAAATCTTTCTGAATTGATAGATTTTCTTTTGTGTCTCTTCTGACGCTTTGATGCTAAAAGCTCTTCATTTCAACAGTCTTCATTTTGGGGGATATCTATATAATCATACCTCTCCACTTTGAATTAATTTTGTTGCAAGGAGTAAAATAAGAATCCTCACAGACCTCGGTAATTAAAAATGAATAGAATTGAGAAATGTTCTGGACCTATCTAAACGAGAGCGAATAAGAATTTGGGAAAGCCATAAAGACATAATTACATGGACAGTTTTTAGAAACAATGAAATGCATATTGGAATCTTGACACTTGTGAGGATAAGGTGGTGAATCTACTTAACAGTGTGAGCACTAAAGAAAATAAAAGATGGTTTAGAGGGTCTCTTTAACATTCAGATACTCAGAGTAGATATGCAATTTCTGAGTTTAAACGCCCCCGCAGAATAGTTTATCCGAATCATTAAACTGCTGTGTTCACCAACCATGAGGAAAATCTGCTGCATGGCTTGCTTAAAACTGAAAGTTGTCCAATTAATATTCTGAAACAAAAAATAATAAAAAAAAACATAGGCAATGGGTATGTGTAATTTATTAGTTCTAATTTGAGAGGGCATATCAAAGTAATTTCCTTGGAGCCTAATTATAAAACAGAGCAATGGGATTTGGCCATGAAGTTTTTGTTATTATCAGAGAATATCATCAAGGTTCCTACCTCATAGTTATAACTTTATTATTTAGCAAAGGTGCTCTATGGAGAGGACAACAATAACAAAATGATAGGAATAGAAATCGTGAAAATAAAACAGATAATCTAACTTTGTGGGTCTTGGACCAGAGATTGGTGTTGATTCATGATTTCAGAGTGAAAGACTATATATCACATTTCTCTGAACTGTCATGGTTCTCACAAACATGCTATGTCCTGACATACACCATGATCAGATGTCTTTAGAGCATCAGAGGCAAAATAATCTTTGAGCTCTCCCATATTTTCCTCAATTCTAGTGCTCTTCTAACACATACGGAAATGTTTTCTCTAAGCCTCATCGAGAGTAATTTGGTGTGGACTGCAAAACATTTCTACAGGCATTTGAGGTAATGTCTGTCTGAGGCTAACTCAGAGAGACTCTTCTATGTCTCTTAAAAGAAGATAATTGTACTCTCACGAGATGATAATTACCATCACAGACTGTCAATCCGTAAGATTTGAATGGATGCAGAACATTCAAGGAGTCCACGTCTTTTCTGGTTCACAAATCTCTTCAGGTACGGGGAACTCAGTATTTCTTAAGAGAGAGCAGCATACCTTGAGACAGCTGTGAAAGTAAGAACGTCATTCTTGATATTGTGCTCACAGTTATTTTAGTTTTATCTCAGAGTATGAACCACCTGGTGCAATATTTCTCACAACATGGTTTCTAAACCAACTCAACAAACCACTTCCTTATGGAAGAAACAGTAATCTTAAGTGCATTTCCTTGCTGAATCTAAGCTTGTTTTTTTTCTTTTAAATGATATCCTTCCCTTTATATAAACTTAAATTCAAATAACAATTTTGTCTGTTGTAAATGGTAGGTGACTCCAACAGATGGAAATCACTTTACATCATATATCTTTGTAAACCCCACAACAATTGATAAGCAATTTAAAGAATTTTCAAGTTTTTTTTTTTGAGACAGAGTCTCACTCTGTAGCCCGGGCTAGAGTGCCAGAGTGTCAGCCTAGCTCACAGCAACCTCAAACTCATGGGCTCAAGTGATCCTCCTGCCTCAGCCTCCCGAGTAGCTGGGACTACAGGCATGTGCCACCATGTCCGGCTAATTTTTTCTATATATTTTTAGTTGTCCAGCTAATTTATTTCTATTTTTAGTAGAGACAGGGTCTCACTCTTGCTCAGGCTGGTCTCGAACTCCTGAGCTCAAACGATCCACCTGCCTCAGCCTCCCAGAGTGCTGGGATTACAGGCGTGAGCCACTGTGCCCGGCCAAAGTATATTTTTTAAATTTTAAATTATTTTTAACTTATAGGCCAAATGTTCAATATAACCCTCCATAGGATTTAACTTTGTAATTCTGGATGTCATTTAACATAGAGCAGAATAGAAACAGTAACTCCTTTTTTGAAATTTTACATTGTATCCCTGGTTCAAATTAGTTTGTTGGGACCTTCAATAATCACTGACTAAATATCCCACTATTGATGAAAACTGATACACTTTTTAAATTCATAAGCAGCAACTAAGCAACATTTCATAAAGCATTGCAGGATTTTATACGTTCTCCACTCTGTTAGATTTTATCATATGTTGAATTGGCTCATTATTCCAACCTGTGTCAATATTTTAGGATTGTAATACTCTCAAACCAAATATTTACTCTTCTCCTGTGGTAATATCTATACATTTGATATGATCATATTCCATGTCTTCATCTATATTGATAATTTTGAAAAGAAAAAGACTATGGGAAGAACTTTACATCACACATCACAGTAAACATCAAATAATTGTAACCGATTTATTAATAAACACATTTAAGTAAAAGTATTCAACTGAAGAAGAATGAATTTTATTATCCTCGCATCCAATCTATATTTCTCCACCTGATATGTGAAAATAATCTGACAGCCCTTATAAAATACCTCAGATATACTGTTGAAAGCTACATTCTGCTTTTATAGGATAATTGAAGCAAAGAAATAAATGAGATATTGTGAAAGGCCACTTTCTCATCGATACCCAAATAATTTTCTCTAATAATTTCCACTAAAGCTTAGCTTGTGATACCATCAAGATAAATAAATTTACAAAGTACTCATTTGCTCATTTTTAAAACACATTGTCTTTTGCCCATCCTTAATTTTCAGTTATTATTTCAATTATCCATTGCTGTGTAACCAACTGCCATAAAACTTAGTTGCTTAAAATAAAAACTTACAATTTGGTAATTTTGGCTGGGTTCATGAGGATGGTATTCTGAGTTTTGTCTAGGTTTGGGTATGTGGCTGACAGGGCCTATATTGTCCAAAGTGACATCACTCAAATGTCTGGCAACTCACTGGTGTTACCAGCTGGGAAGCTTTGGCTCTTCTCTGCTTGGCCTCTCTGCAGGATATATCAGGTTTCTTACTTGGTTTTGGTGACATTTCAATTTGGAAAGCCCGAATTCATTATCACTTATCAAGTGTCTATAACGACGACAGTGTCAAAGAGGACTATGCAAGGGTATGACTATAGGGAAATTTTATTCTTTGGTGGGTCATTCATGTAACACTCTACCCAGTTACATTTCCTGTTCTACATATTTTTTTTCAAAAATAACTGACAACTATTTTACAATTTAATTTGTAGAGAAACGAGTTTCCTAGGACACAATTAAACAAAACAAAAGTCTTTAATACTAAAAATAATATCTTCACTTATTTTGGGTTTCAAGATTGACATCAAAGGCTTTTCTGGAATAGAAATACAAATTTAAGACTAGAGCAAAGATTGCAAGAGATAAGGCTCTGATCCAAAAGAAAATCAAGCAATGGCTATGTCCCACAAAGGCCAGTGAGAAGACCCAGGGGAGAGAATACAGTTGCCCCAAACAAAGACCACTTTTGGAACCCAGGGATATAGATATAAACATAAATATAGATATAGGTACACACACACACACACACACACACACACACACACATATATATATATCCAGTTTGAGAGAATTGTTATGGAAGCTGAGGAAAAACCCAAATAGAATATAATTGAATCAGGCAGATCCATTCCAGTAGATGGCTACACCTGTGAGAGGCACGGTTCCGAAACTGGTAGTACTTCTACTAAGGTGGGAATTGGCATAGTCAAAGAGATAAGAAACAAAATAGCATGAGAAAGAGACATTCCCCAAGGTCAGGCTGGATAATCCCTAACAAGGAAATTCCTATAGGGATTATTTTAATCTGATTCATCTCCCTATAGGATGTTCCATAGTTACTTCCTAAAGAAATTCCACTTTCCCTTTTTGAGGTTTCCTTTTCATTTTCAGTCCATATTAGTCTTTTCAGCAGAGAAGGCAGAAACAATTAGCAATTAAGCAATTCTTCAATAATTGTCTAGAAAAACTTCCAAATCACGAATATATAGTTCTAGTTTGTTCAGTAGATTTTAATCCACACGCTTCATTTGTATGAAAATGACATTTATTTGCATATTTCACAAATTTCTTCATATACAAAGTACACATGCAGAGACACCACAGATACAAACATACATGCACACACAGGCATATATGGTTTTCCAGATGACCAGAGGTCACTGTTAATTAAAACATTGTAGATCCATGGTCTACAGTGTTTTCAGGCCCTTTCTTCTAACTAAGACAGAAAAAAATCAGCTTAGAAGACTCACCTTCCATTGTCACAGCAACGGGAAGGAGTCCAAGAGCAGAGGTGAGGGACGTCCGTGCTCAAAATACTCACTGGGATGTCAAGGGAATATTTATGAGATTGTCTTAAGGCCAATTGAGGCAAAAAAAAAAAAACAACCCAAAAAAACAAAAAAACCCAGTTATTTAGCCAAGTGTTTCAGCTGGGAAGAAGAAAACAAGCCGTGAGTCAAAAGGCAAACAGGATGCAGAGGAGCAGATTAAATGAAGTCATAAAGCCGAAAGTGGGCAGAATGAAAGGGGTTGGAAGAGGAGAGGGAGCAGGTGCACAGGAAGCGGCTCGAGCTGGAACTGTACCTGATGTGGACGATGGCTGATTGAGAAAAACCCAGACAAGGGTTTCTGTAACATCATGTCCATGGGACACACGTGGATTTCACAAAGGTATATAAACAACCTGCCTCTCATTCCATCAAATTGCGTAGCAGATTATTTACAAAAGTTTATACTTTTGTGAGGCATTATAGACACCAAAGCTAAGGACGTGGCATTTCAAATGGCCTGATTTTTCTGAAGAACCATTTCTTTTTGCTCTTCACCCTCCTTAAATAGGCAATAAGGTGCCCCAAAAGCATTTTAGACCACATTCAGCAGGACAGTAACATTAACTATGACCGATCATCACCTCTTGCCGACCCTCAGGCAAATGCGGAGACTTTCCCATGCTTTGTGGAGATGGGGAGACCTCACAAGAGATGCTGATGGACAGCTGGCCCTGTCCCATCACAGGCTGTAGGGCATTAATTCTCAGATTACCCAAGCCTTTAGTTCTGAATGTGTAAAAAGTGTTTTAGGGCCAAATGTTTTTGATTACTAAAACGCTCAGGAATACAGAGGAGGTGGTAATAAGGGGAGAGTAATTAATATATCCAAAACTTAACCACAGGACCACACCATCCAATTTTAAATAATGCCAAAACACTTAGTATTGTGCCCTCTCATTTTCTGGGCAACAGTGCATGGCTGCTTAAACAAACCCCTGCTGACTTCTTGCTCTCAGACTTCTGGAAAAAGGAAAGGATTACCTAATGACAGCAATATCCTGAGTGCCGAAGAATTATGACAATACACAGTCTCTCGAAACATTGCTTCATAGGAAAAAGATGAACTGTTTCCTTGAAGTTTTTTAAAGTATGGGGGACTAAAAACATTCCATACTTAGCAAAAAGTCTTATACTGTTTTATAGAAGATATGCTATACATGTTATGGAAGAGAAGTATTCATCTTTAATAATACATCTTTTAAAAATCTTAGAAAGCTATCGCCTAACAGCATGATTTAATACAAATAAATTTAAAATCCTTTGGCTATAGACCTATAGGGAGATGGTTTTGCTTTCTGCACCCTAGATACACATAGTTAAACACATCCCTTCAAAGACATTACTTCTACATAAAAGAAAATGTTATCTACGTTATGGATGAAAATGCATGAAGTCTCATGTAGTATTGATCTGAAATTGTTAATTACAAAAAAAGTCAAAAATTAAAAGGACTCTAGTGTGTTTACAAGGACATCAAATTTCTCAGACTCATAAGAGAAGAAAACATTCATTAGAGAGTCTGCTTTCAACCTGATGTTGCTTCATTGAATTTAATTATAAACCATCATTTTTTGAACCCTCTGTACTTTCAGGTAATGTTGATAAATATGATTTTTTAAAAATTTATATAATAGATTCTTTTCTTTTCTCCTGTAAGTTTTTTTTTTTTTTCAGTAGCACCTTATAAAACAAGCAAGACTATTAAGGGTCAAGAGAATTCAACTCAATTCTCTGTCACTGTTAAAATATATTCTGTTCTTCTTTACAAGAGCACTACAGCAAAAACCTACAAAAATTATGTCTCCTGGAGTACATAATATATTCATATCCATGCAGAATTGGTATGGGTTAAAAGATGTTTACAAATGCCTGAAACATTAAGTCAATTTAACATTGTATTATGAGTCGGGTCTGTGGATGAGATTTTGCCTAGCTGTAGAACTTACGAAGAAGTTACTGAGTTTTAGTTTCCTTGTATCTAAAATTCAGAAAGGGAAATGGATGGAATTGCATTCAAAGAAACAGAAGACATTTTGCAACTTTTGTTTTCACTGATACAAAAAGAATAATGCTACATATGTGAAATGAGTTGATGCCTTAAGACCAAATAAAATACCTAAAGCCCCCACTTTTCAAAAGTGGTAACATTGTCCTAAGAGTATTATTCAAAAGGAATTATAAAAAACAGTTATACACTGAAACATCTGTACAAACATTATATAATAGGAGAGACAAGTGGATATAAGGTATCTTTCTACGTCTCCTTATATATTGAAAATCAGAAAACTAAATTGAAGACGATGCATTTAGACTCCAAATAATGTTAATTTTAGAAACTTCAGTACTGGAGTTACTTCGTATGAATAAGTTTACTTTAGTTTCACCCTATGCATGTCAAAGATATCATCATTGTACACATGAGAGAACTGAATTTCAGAAAGATTTTTAACACTCATTCTAGTCACAGACATGAGAAAGTGGGAAAGACCACAAAATAAACCCGGATAGTTCTAAATTTAATGGAATTGTCTTTCCACTGTACCTCAACACTTTGTCTTATTTATTCATCTAAGATCAGTCGAAGAAAGAGACCTGCTAATGCAATATGTTAGGTAATATGTCCAACCTCCTACTTGAAATCTGGATATCCAACAGAAACCTAAAACTTCGCATGTCTGAAATCAAACTGACTGATGCACGTGTTCCCACTGAAACAACGCGACAGAGAATTCCTCAGTTTTTCTCATCTCAATAAACGGCACCACATTGTGCCATTGTGACTTGTGCCCCAACCTAGAAGTCAACCTAGATTCTTTTCCATTACTCCATGTCCTAAAATTTCCATTTCTCTCTATTTCTACTGTTAATTAACCCCACTGAAAGCCACCCCCACCTCTGTTAGAATACGACAACACATCCCAAATCTGTATCCTCATGTGTTACCTCCACCCTCAATGATCTATTTTCGCAATAGCCAAAGTTTAAAAGCACACACGATCTTGACTCTTTAATCCCTACCATGTGCTGTAATTCTTTGATTGGCTTTCCATTGTTAATAGAAAGAAAAAATCCAACTCTATTTTGATAACCACAGATTAAGGCATGATGTTTTCCTGCCGACCTCTCCAATCACATCTCATACCATTCTGTTATTGTCACACCCCAAACTTTCTTATTTATTTCCCTAATCTTTGGATACGCCAACTCTTTTTCTGCCTCTAGGATTGTGTGCTTTTTTGTTTTCTCTTTCTAGAATACTCATTCTCTGGCTCTTTGTAAAGTTAGATCATTGTTCTTTGAAATTTCAGCTAAAAAGTTTCCTGACACACCTCAATTAATTAAAGTTGCTTCCCTGGTTACTAGTTATCTCCTCGCTTTGTTTATTTTTATTATAATCTTCAATTACTGTTTTCTATATGTTTGGTTTCTTGTTTATTGTTTCAAGATCATATTCAAATTTGTATACTCAGCTCTTATAAAAATACTAGCTAACTATATTCTTATTAAAATAACTAACATAAAAAATAGTGAAAACACCAATGCTACCAAGAATGCAGAAACTATCTTTTATACATTGCTGGTGGAAATGTAAAATGCTACAATACTCTAGAAAATAATCTGGCAGTTTCTTTAAAAACTAAACATATATTTACCACACTGCAATTGCACTCAGAGAATTTGCCTGAGAGAAATGAAATCTTGTACACAATCTTTCATAGCAGCTTTAGTTTTAATAGACAAAAACTGGAGCTTGAGCTCAGGAGTTTGAGGTTGCAGTGAGCTATGATGAGGACACCATGCCACTGCACTCTCCCAGGTGACAGAGTGAGACTCTTGTCTCAAAAAAAAGAAAAAAAAATCAAAACTGCAAACAACCAAAATGTTGGATATATGAATGGTTAAACAAAATAGTGGTATATCCATATAGTGAAATACCACACAGTAATAAAAAATATATATACTATTAACACACACAATAACTTGCATAGATCTCTAAGGCATTATATCTAGTGAAAAATCCAATCTCAAGAGGTCACATTCTATATTATTTCATCTATATAACTTTCTTAAAATTATTGATTAGTGATTTCCAGAGGTTAGTGGTGGTAGGGGGTATAGGACAGATGTGACTATAAAACAAGAGAGAGAGAGATTTGTGGCCAAAGAATATTTCTATAACTTGATTATAATGGTGGTTACTTGAATCCACATGCGATAAAACTGACATAGAACTATACATATACATTGTGTCAATGGTCTTGATATTGTAATAAATTATATAAGATATAACTCTTGGAGAAACTGGATGAAGGATGCATGAGACCATTCTATATTTGAAACATCCTATGAATCTATAATCATTCCAAAATAAAAAGCTAAAACATGTTAGGTGTTCAATAAATAAAAATAGTAACAACTAAAAAAAAAATTATACAATACTTAGCATAGGCAAATGCTTTATATACATTCGCTTATACAGTCCAACCAATAACAGGATCATATTGATACTATTATTATTCCCAATTTATAGCCTAGCAGTTTGTTCAAGGTCACAAAGCTAGTATGTGGAGGAGCCATGATTTTAATCCAAGGAATTAGCTACAGAGGATATCCTCAGAATCATTACACTACAGTGCCTCTCAAAAATAATAACAGTAAGGAAGGAAGGCAGGAAATACAACAGCAGATATATTTACTCAATAAAGAAGACATCATATAACCCTTTTAGCAAACACAGTCTGACTTTTCATGTTCCCTCTCCATTCGACTTCCTTGAATATAGGAGTCTTGTTCAAGGTTAAAGGTGGTGAAGGAGTGAGTGGCAAACTAAGGAACATAATGCTACATCTATTCTACCATTACATTCCTAGAGTTCCCTGAATAAACTTTTCTAGAGATGGAAATACCATACACTTTTGAAAAGTTTATCTTAGTTACAATGTTTTTAGGGATAAATCACCATAATGAGAGTAAGTGGTCATATACAAACTGACAGACATCAGCACAGATGACAGGAAAGGACTTGGTAAAGGCAAAGGAACTGCTTCTGTTATGTCTACCATCCACCAACCAGGTCCATCTTCCTAAACCACTGCATTACTTAGCCTGACTTTATTTTCCTATTTTCCTGAAGAACCTTCCACACTAAGATGAATTTATTCACATTCTCCCAAAAAATGCTAGGTACATTCATTTCTAAATCAACTAGTCCATTACAATCTGGATGAACTATGTTTACCAGTTATGACTCTCAGAAGGAACTTCATGGAAGAACTTCAAAGGCATCTGCTGATACGTGCTAGACATTGCCTCAAAATGTACAATTTCTGCCGTCAACAGAGTCTACTTTTATACCTGTCCCTCACACCCAGGAAATTATGTGTAAAATAATTACAAGAAACTTCCAAATTTCAAAATGTTTTACCCACCTATTTAATGCCTCTAATCCTCCTCTCTAGCTCTCTAAATAATATCCATAATTCAAATACCAGCTAAATCCTACGGTGTTATTCACCCTTGGGCAATGTCTTCAAGAGCTCAAGATCTAATATAAAGAAAAAAAAATAGAAAGAATTTTAATACAATGTGATGAAGATTTTATATTATTTCTGTTTCTTATGAATTTCTATTATTTGTTTGGACATTTAAGAGAATTATACTCCTTCCCCATTAAATGTATAAATAAATATAAGAATGGAGGTTGACCTTCCTCCAAATTCAACATATCATTAAATTGTTTATGTAAGAGATGAGAGATTTATAAAAATTAATTTTCATAATTTCTTTCAATACAGACAATAATTGAAGTAGATTAAAAAACAACCAACCAAATTGAAATGGATATCACTAAAAATCATCTTCTTTTTAAATCAGTAACAAAAGTGAAATTATTGTCCTATATCAGCCACATTATTTTTTAAACTATTCAAATTCAAAAATATTCTACCTGTAAGTTCAGGAAAAATTGACAGTGAAGGAATAATATCATACACAGAGAAATATAACTCACATTTTTATCCTAACAACAAAGTGTTTTCAGAACAAGTTACAGCTTATTCTGCAATACAAAACAACCCTGAAGTATTTTTTAACCTTCAAATCAAAATTCAAATTAGAATCAGAAATGAAATGATGTTCTTAGTTCAGCAATGAAAATAGAAGTGAAATGATTTGATTTTTCTGAAGACGGTTATTTTTTAGTGTTCATCTGAGTTTAACACTCTAAAGAGTCCATTTTAATCCTTAAATAATGTTTAGTTTGTGACTGTACAACACACCTTTTTCAGCTCCACTTATTCTGCAGAAGGCCCCTTCCATATCAAGGATTAACACAATATGCATCATGGGTTCAAAAATTTCAATTTGCAGCTATCCTTAGCAAATAATGAGAACCATCTGGACTGATTGATGTGGAGATTGAAAGTAATTGATCCTGCAATTGAGAAGCTTTTTCAAACATGAAATTAAACAAGATGATATTAAGCACTCTAAAGTTCATCAGAATGACACATCGAATGTGTTACTAGCTGTTCATTTTCCTTCATATTTATATAAAGAGCCTTGACTGACAGAATGGAACAGAAATAGAAGCTAAAAGATCTAGATATTGATGTATTGATCAAAGGCCCACAGCTGGTTTACTTTGTTACAATAAACATCTTATGCAGTGCATGAAGACTTTGATTCCTTGCCAAATGTCATCTGTAGATAACAAATTATTAATAGAATTTTAACTATTAATATGCAGAGATCATCCTCAAAAAGAGTAAATTATTATAAAAGTGAATTAGCAATAATTTTACTTGTGAATAAAAATTTACATTATTTCATATCATTTTCTTATTATCTCTCTCCTAGAAAAAGTTGTCCTTTACAAGTTCAGTTAAATATTACCTAATTTTCACATAAAACTTCATGGTTTTCCTATTTAAACGACAAAAAGCTAAATCTCACAGTGGATACATCATTTGCTCAAGGCTAGGTAAGTGGTAACCTAAGCCAAGACTCCAAATTTGTATTTTTTATTTGCAGTGCAAAAAATTTACCATCATACTATATTACCTCTTATTAAGGAAATACCCTCACAGACAACTAAATCCATAAACATCTGTTTACTAGAAAGTTGTTTTTCAATATTCCATATTACTTACAATTCCTTATTTCCATGTGTAAAATGACATTGATTCAAGAGACTTCTCCCATTTTTGCATGGTATTCAGCTATATTCCTAATTTAGGAACTGTTCACATGGCTTCACCATCAAAACAACATCTGATGACAGTGGCCAATGTAACCTTCCAATGGAATCAGAAGGCACACATTTTATAACTTGAGAAAGACATCCTGTGAATTTATGAATGTCCACAAAGTATAATAGTATAAAAGGAAAAGAAATCCCTGAGCCTAGTTAAAAGCAGTGCTACTATTTCTATAAATGCTTACAGCTATAACAAGGATCTTCCCAAAATCTGGAGGTAAGGTCCAGAAAATGGCATCCTCTAATATATTCTTGGACATAGTTCTCATTTAGGAGCATTATGAAATATGACAAATTATATATCAATTTAAAAAAATGGTAACTTGTTTTATTGTCAGTGCTAAAAATCAAACAATCCATCCTGACATAGATAAATACAATACATGTATATAGAAAAATAAAAGACTATTTATTGGCCGGGTGTAGTGGCTCATGCCTGTAATCATAGCCCTTTGGAGGCAAGGTAGGAGGATTGCTTGAGATCGTGAGTTCACGACCAGCCTGAGCAAGAGCTAGACTCTGCCTCTACAAAAATTAGAAAAGTCAGCCAGGCATGGTGGTGTGCACCTGTAGTCCCAGCTACTCGGGAGGCTGAATCAAGAGGATCACTTGAGCCTAGCAGTTTGAGGTTGCAGTGAGCTATGATGACACCACTGCACTCAGCCTGAGTGACAGAGACCCTATCTCAAAAAAAAAAAAACAAAAACCCACCAAAAATAATATTTATCAACATTTATATTTAATACAAATTATGAAATATAGAATCATAGAATTGTACATATTTTCCTAGTTAAGTACTACCCCCTTTTTTGTTTCTCTAAAGCTTCTAGAGAGATTTCATGAATAAAATGAGATTTTACAAGCAATGCTAGGAAAAGACATCTTAAGAGATTGTTGGGGGGAAAAGCATATTGTAAAAACAAAACACAGCTTGAGAAAAGCTCCAGGGCAAGAAGTAATGTAACACTGGCCAGTATAAATGAACCATTTAAGCAGTAAGATGAGTCAAGCCAAGCGATGAGTCTACTCTGTTTTGTTTCATACGTCTAAACAAGTACTGCCAAACACTCACATGGACCCTAAACACTGGATGCTCAGCTAATGCAGGCCCCGCTGCAGGAGCTGAGGGCAAGTGACTGACCACAGATGCCCAGCAATCAACGAGCAAGTTAGAACCACCTAACTTTCATACATTCTTACCCTCATCCCTTTGCTGCCTCTGGAACTATGTAAGAGAAAGTGTCACTACTTGAGTAAAATGCTGAAATCAGTAACCTGCTTGAGGTTGTATGAGAAAAGAAAACTATGTGGAACAGGCTTCTTCAAAGATATCCATACTGCATTCCTCCTCCTAGAATAGATTTACCCTTGATAGTGAGAGCTAAAAACAAGTAACTCAAGAAAATCCTAACTCCCATCCCACCCCGCCCAAATTGTTTTCATTAGCTTTCTTGGAAGGATATCTCTAATTTCTTCAAAATTTGATATATGTTATAACTGCTACCATATATTGATTGTATCTTATATGTCCAATGTGTCCTAAACATTTTTTACACATTATTTCCATTTATATTATTGTTACAACTCTCAAGACATGCCAGCTGAATCTGAACTCTGGAGGTAGGTACTGTTATTCTTTCCATACTACTCATGAGGAACTTGAGAAGCAGAGATGTAAAGAAACTATTCAAGATTTTTCAGACTAGGGTAGACTAGGGTTCAATACAATTGACTTCATAAACCAATCCATTAACCTCTCTGTTATATCTTCTATTGGGTCTTCAGTTCTTTGCACAGCATAAAGGAGGTATGAGAAGCATTAGTTAATATATTAGCCATTAAACAAACCGATATAACAAACTCTAATACATATGGCAATTCTCACACAACACAAAGCTGGTACTCCTGATTAGCAGGTTTCTTTCTTTCAGGAAATAATTCAGGGCACCAGGATCTACAATTTTGTGGCCCTTCTGTCTTTTTCTAGTACCTTATTGTCATCTTCAATCAGCCCATAGAATGGCAGAGAAAGAGAGAGAGAGTGGAAAGGAGGCCTGTGTACATTCTAAAAGCCTTGCCCCAAAATGCTACACATCGTTTCCATACACACTCCATTGACAACAACTTGTCACAGAGTCGCACCTATTTGGGAGATGTACTCTAGCTGTGTGCAGAGGAAGAAAAGGAAAGTGATTTGGGGGAAGAGTTAAGAATGTCTGCTAGAAAGAGTCAACTAGCCAAGAGAAGATCCAGTGATTGATTCAATCAGTTTAAAACATTTAGTGAAATTGATAATAAACGATACCAAAATAGCCACATGTAAAAAAATCTATAGTAAATTTTCAATATTAACCCTTCATTTAAATTACCATATGCTTACGTTTTCTATATTAAAATTTTGAATTATATTTTGGATGAATGCTAATGTGTTTGCAAGACTCTGCTGAGGACCAATTGAGCCCAACTGTTGGCATACCCCGATGAACTCTGATTTCCTCTGAACATGATTCGGTTGATTTTGTGTGGAATTTTCATTGGAACACAAAATTTAAACAATTTCCCTCATGCGTTGTGAGTTAATTAATAAAGGTTATGAGTAAATGTTTGCAATATGCAGGGTAAAGCATAATTTTATACATATAGGCACCAGTGAAGAAAACCAGCCTATTCAAATATCTGATTTAGAAGAATTCCATATCTTCACAGGTTGGTTTATAACAAATTATTCTGTTCCTTTCTGAGAAGCACTGGAATAGACAATCGGGTTGGGATTTCCAGTATGACATTGAATTATTATCATCCTGGGTCAGTGTAACATAATAAGGACAGGTGAAATCTTCAGACCTCATCTTGGTAGACCAAGCAAGTGGCCTTGGGCAAGTTTCTTAATTTCTTTGACTCTTATTTTAATTAATAAAAATAAAACAGAATCCATGCTTTGCAAACTTGTGGTGAGGATTGAGAGTATCTGTAAAAGATCTGAGTGTTCCATAATATTACTTTTCCTGTCACTCTTGCATCCCTGTGTTTCCCCCACACCTCATTTCCTTTCCTCTCACACCGCCTATCTATTTACCCAGAATTATTGTGTTCACCCTCACCTTGACTTCCGCTGGCAGAGGAAAACTGAACTATAAAAATACAACTAGAAAGTAGTTAGAGATTTAATCTTGGTTTTTAATTATGTCAACTCAATAACATTTATCTAGTGTTAAATAGTTTACATAGGCAGCACATTGTTGATCCTGATTAACGTAATCCACACACAAGCTTATAAATTACTGCTAGTATCACAAGTGTTAATTATTGCTAGTGCTAACAGTAATTAACATTATATACTGAGATTAGAGGAGCAAACCATTTCACCTGTGCCTCATAAATAATGGTCGCCTGCCTTCTAATCCAAGTCCAGCACTGCTTCTGCTACAACCCAGCTTCTCCATCTTCATAAACCGTCAGAAGTAATGTTTCCTAAACACAATTATCACACTTAGGTGTAAATTATTATTTGTGTAATCATTTTATCAGGAAATATTTTATAACGGAACACAGATATAGAGGATGGAATTACTCATAAAAGATGGCTCATGACACACTGTAATAATAGACATGAATCTGGCCCCTTTTATTCTATTTGCTTCTATATATAGTTTTAAGAGTCTCATGAACACTTGTGAATTTAGTATCACATCCAAGTACCAGAAATTAAAAATAACTTACATGTACCCATGTGCCTCGTGCTTTTTTCCATCTGTCCTTCTGTCAAAACCGGAAGTAACTGCTTTTCTGTATTTCAATAACGGCTATGTGTGCATGGTAGGTGCACACACGAGTGTGCCTATGTGGTCTAGTTTACACTTGAGCTTTGTTAAAGAATGTCAAGCTATATGTAGTGTTCTAAGATGTGAATTCAAAGCATTCAACAATATGGTACCAAGACTTCACCACGTTATTGCACATACCAGAGGTTTGTCACTACTGTATCAATTTCCATGCTGAGAATATACCAAAATGTACTTATCTAATCACCTATCGATGAACATTCAGGTTTGGGGGTATTATGAAGAGTGCTTCTATAAAAACCTTTCCACATGTTTCTTGGTGCATATATGAATCAGCTTTCATGAATATTTATGTAGCAGTGAGATCTCAGGTGCCCAGATGTTTACTTTCCATATTTATTACAGCAATTATACTTTTTGTGCCAAGCCATATCATTGGGGAATGGAAGAATTATATAATAAATGGAGGTGAGATCATTAGTAATTCATATGGAAAATAACTAAAAATTAAGTATCTTAAAAATGAACATCAAGGGCAAATATTGAAAATATTTTAAGTAAAACAAGAATAACAAAATACAAAGAAGGTTTCTGCTTTGGACCAAGTTGGAATAGAAGGGATAACACTTACAACTCTGTGTCACCCACCTGAGCACTATAATAAAAACAAAGTATGTGAAACAGTGAAGCAATGAAGGATAATGATCCCCAAGAGACAGACGGGGAAAATGAGGTGAGCCTTACAATTTCCCCAGCTTATGGCATTGAGAGAATTCCCAGCCCATGTCCCAGAGAGGGGAACAGAGGCTAATCTCAGTGAGTTGAGAAGAGGGAGCTTAGTCTGGAGGGAACCAGGTAGCCAGAGACCACAGAATCAAGTATCAGAGAAGAGAGAGCTTCACGGAGAGAGAATTCCAGAGATCAGCAAAGGGACCCTAAAGTCTTTGGCAGAGCAAGAGTCAGTGCCAGCATATCAGGAAACTCACTGAGGCCTAGGAAGGAAACACGAGGAAGGATTAGGGGTAAAGTAAGGGTCATCGTCCCTCACACAGGGCAGGGAATAGTTCCTGATTCTACTGGACAGGCTGGAAGGCGCAGTGCTGCTTAAGGCATTAGATAATGTGTACACAGAAGGAATTTGCCTCGGTGGTGGGGAGTAATTAGCCCTACAGTAAGGACTCCTCTGACCCCACTTAACAACACTTAAAAGAAAAATCCAAAAGGATCAATCTGTTTTCAAATTCCACTACAACCCATAACAACACTCAAAAAATTTTCAGGAATATAAAAATATCCAGCACCCAACATGACACAATTCTCAATGTCTAGCATCCAGTAAAAATTACCAAGCATGTAAAAAAGCATAAAAATACATCTCATAATGAGGAGAAAAGAAAAATCAATGGATTTAAATTTACACAAACTTAGAATTAGCAGATAATTACATTAAAATAATTATTTTAACTGTATTCCATGTGCTCGAGAAGCTAAGAAGAGACAAAAAATACGTGAAAAAGATTTCAGTAATGACCCTAGAGATGAAAACTACAGAGTATAAGATAAAAAATACATTGGATGAATGAGGTTAACCAAGATTAGACATAGCAGAGGAGAAAATCAGAGAAGGTGAACATAAAGCTATAGAAATTGTACAAAATGAAACACAAAGAAAAACATCATTTAAAATCATCAAAAGACCTTTACTGAGCTGTGGAAGAACTTGGAGTAGCCAAATATGCATGTAATATAGAGTCCCTGAATGAGAGAAGAAGAAAGAGGGGTTAGATAAAGTATTTGAAGAAATTGGGATGCCCGCAAAATCCCTACCTTGATGAAAACTATAAATCCATATACCCAAGAAGCTTAACAAACTCCAAGCACAAGAACCATGAAGAAAACTACACCAAGCACATAATAAGAAAATTATTTAAAAATTAGTGCTAAAGAGAAAATCTTAAGAGCAGTCAGAGAAAAAAGCCATGCCATGTATACATGAACAAAGATGAGGATGACAAGAGATTTTTCTTTAGAAACAATGCAAGCCAGAGTGGAGCATTATCTTTAACCTTTACCTTTAAAATACTGTAAAAAATAATAGGTGAATATTATTCTTACCTTAATGTAAGAAATGAAATTTTATTTTACTTTACTTTTATGTTAGTACTTTTTTTATTTCAAAATATTAAAGGGCTACAAGTGTTTTTGTTACATAGATGAAATGTAAACAAAACACGTGTAACCACAAAAAAAAGACTGTTGGAGTACATTAAAACAGAGAATTTTTAATAGTATAAACTCATGATATTAATATATAATAAAGATAAATACTTCTTCGTTCTATCCACTGAAAGACCTATAAACAGAAACACAATTTCTTACCTCTTAGAGGCTGCCCTTTTACGTGTACAAAGACGATGATAATAACCTCAGAGAGTTGCAGTGAGGATGAAGTGAAATAAAAATAGGGAACACCCGAAACAATATCTGTCACAGAAATCTTAAATGACGTGCCCGAGGACACACTACTGGCATGTACAGAGCCAGGACTTGGATCTGGGTCAGACCCCTTTGCCCGCGATCTTGCAGTTATGCTGGCGGTGATTCGAAAATCAGAAATCAGCCATGAAAGCAGGCCAGCTGGGCTTAGCTATTTGCTTCTATAGCCCCTCAGTTGGGATAAATAGCCTGTCACAGTGACAACGTCATCTTGGAGCCCATGTACCACAGTCAACATGAGTCCCTTCACTGAGGTCCGGTATAAATTCAGACAGTACAATGGCATAAAGACTGTTGGAAGTAGTGAAGACACAACAATGACGGGACAGGAACAAAAAGATATATATATATATATATATATATAACACTGGGAAGGAGACAGAGCATACAAAATTATATTTACCTTTTCTCCAACTGAGTTGTTATCTCCTGGTATATAGATTCTATTCAACATCATATAATTTAAAACAACTCACTGTCTTTTTTGTTTGGTTTTTGTTTGGTTGGGTTTTTTACATTCAGGTAAGCAGATTTTGCATTTTATGATATGGACTCTAAGCCCAATGGAACTTCTGAAAAAAACAAAACAAAACAAAACAGACCAGGAGCATTGTTTTAGCAACAGAGCTCTACAAACTACATCCGTAGCTCCTTCAGGTCACACATTCACTCTGGTCTGCCACAGGGTGTGGGAGATCAAACGACCAGCGTTACAGAAGGCACTGAGGGAAACATAAGACTGAACATGGCATGACTACTCTCCTCTAGGTGCTGAAACACAAATAGGCAAGGAAGACATGCAAATGGGTAATCACAATGCAACATACTTTGTGTCATGGTCTCAAAGTACAGAGAGAAGACCCATTCATTGAGCTCTTATTGCCTCCCCAGGCAGTTGATAAATCTGTATACATCATCAAATCAGCCTGAGACCCCAAGTTCAGTGGCTTATAGCTATTGCTTTACATTAGAAACTACTGATACAGTCAGCAGAATCTAGACATGCATTGTGAGAAACAAAGACAAATTCAGAGTTGCATTTTCGTTTGGATTTTTGTTTTTAAATTGAAGGATGTCATGCCAGTTAAAAGGAAAAAAAAACACTAAGAAAGATCAGGTTATATAATGAAAAATTTAGAATATTTTAAAAGATGATTTCTCTAAAGTGTTAGAAACTGTCATACGTATTTGTGTGTGTGTGTGTGTGTGTCTGTGTGTGATGGATTTCATAGATGGATCCTGAATTATGACCTGTAAAGTTTAAAATACATAACTTTTTGGCAAGGTTACTCGTGAAAATGTTACTATGACCTGTAGAAGTTTACGACGATAGGTATGTCAGTACTCATTAGGAATTCAATATAATTTCCTCCCACTGTGAGTTATAGAGAGTTACTCTCACTGTTTTGTTTTGTTTTTGTTTTGTTTTTTGCCTCTGAGCTGCATCACTGTTTCTCAGAAACAGCGGCCGAAAAGTGCTAGGGAAGAACCTCAGGTACAGAACACAATCTATTTTTAGACTTTAGCTCATTCTGACGTGAATGCAAAATTCACTGCAGCTACAATACCTGGGAATTTCCTGTGCTTAGTAAACAAGGTCAATATATAGCACTCACTGTGTGTCTGGAGCTGTAAAAGTCACCAACTATGTGACATAAATTTTAATGTAGGATTGAAAGAGGATTGAAAATCTCGCAACTGCCAAATGAGATCATTGTAATGAACAAAGACAAGCAGAGATGGAAAATGCTTTAGGGATTCAGTAAAGCAAGCAAGGAAAGGAAGAGGAGATAGGAGAGAGGAGAGGGGGGAAGCAATGAAGAGGGAAGGGAAGAGCCAAACTGACCACCTACTGTGCGCAGTGTTTGCACGAGGTATTTTCACATGCACCATCTCATTAGCTTTCATGTGTTTCTATACTTAGAACTTCTCTGAGCCTCAGTCTCCTCATTATTTAACCTTGAAATATGGCTATAAACATTAACAATGATACATTCCTATCCCAATGGCCGGCACTTAGGAGATATTTTACTAAGTGTAGGTAGTATCAGAGCCTTCTGCAAACACTTTTCCCCCTTCACAACGGGAAGAAAAAAAGCAAACAACAACAAAACAGTGTTGTTATTATCCGCCTTCAGAAAAGGGAAATTCAGGGTCATCGGCATCAACCAGCTCCTGAGTAAGTTATTTCTGGGAAGTGAGACCCACTCAGATCCTTAGAAAGGAGCACTTTCAAACCCCTGGGATAGTCGCTGACAGGGCTGCTGCTCACAGCGTGTGTCAAGCATGAACTGATGCCCTTCAAAGATTCAGACATGATTGCGAATAGCAGGAGACAGTGACGCCCTCAGAAACAAGGCTATGACATATCATGGCCAATATAGATTTTACCCTGAGGGTCACCTCTGTACTAATATTTTCATTTGCCTTTGCAAATTTAGAGAAAGTCATTTACAATCCACATACTACAAACTTGGTAAACATACTATGAATTGATTATGTGTTCTAACTCCTGAAAACTACACAGAACTATCTACAGAATTCTCTCCTTCATTTCTAAATTTCAGAATAAGTTTGATGTCATCTCTGCTCAACGCATTTCATGGATTCACTTTCCTTTATTAACTGAAATCATTTTTGTTGTGTCAATAACTATCTTAGACATGCTCTAAATTGTTGAAGGGATTAGACCTTATACTGCTTGTGAAACGCAGTAAAATTTAGAGATGAGAATTTAAGTGCACTTTTTTAGGTGTGGCCTACCCAGATTTTTAATACCTCCCCATTACTAGGTTTTATGGCCAGGTAAACGAAACTTCAAAGTGTAGCCCCAGAATCAGGCCCTTTTCCTCCCCATCTCTCGGTTCTGCCATACTCTCTATTGGCTTTATTCTTAGGTAAGATTTCTCCATATGTGAGTAGAGATAGATCCCCAAAGAATGCCAGGATTATGTGATTTGCGAGGTTCTGAATCACAAGAAAGAGCCCTCTCTTCCACAGTGTTTATACCGGTCTTCTACAAAGAACATTTATTGGCCTTGCTGCGATTATGAGTTCCAATGTGGACTAATCATTGTTTGCAGGTTACACAGATCTTACAACTGCATCTCCCTGAGGTGAAGAAGGAAAGGCTGAGGATCTAACAATTCCATGTGGCACAGGAGGAGATGAGGTGCAGCTGGAAAAAACAA
Organism: Indri indri; assembly: GCA_004363605.1. Classification (NCBI taxonomy): domain Eukaryota; kingdom Metazoa; phylum Chordata; class Mammalia; order Primates; family Indriidae; genus Indri; species Indri indri. The sequence continues at coordinate 103,597 of RJWJ010000966.1, read as the reverse complement.
ACGGACATAAGACAATAAATGCCCACTCCACGTGATTCCCTAAGTTTCACTCTTCTCATTTGTAGAGTGTGGATAACAGCCACAGCCTCACAGGTCTGCTGGGAAGACTGAATGAGAGAACACAGGTAAATTTCCTGGCACTTGGGAGATGCTCGATAAATATTAATTCCTGTCTTCCCAGCTGAAACTGCAGAACATGGTGATCATCTCTAAGACTACACGATCAGTTTTAGTCATCTTTTAAAATGTATATAAATAGTATTTCAACAGCAGTAAAGCTAAAAAATCAACAACATTACATCTGTTTTTTAGTTCAAGGGGTTAAAGGAAAAATTTAGGTCACTAAATGACTAGAAGTTGCAACTCTGGTGCAAGCTTTTATTTGACTAACTTATCACACCTAAAGGTTACTCATTATTCCAGAACAATCTCACCACTAATGAAAATGAAATTACAATGCAACATAGCCTAATGAAGTTACCTGATGATTTCCCAATTTTGACACTCTGCAGGGTAATCACGAATGTTGTTCTCATTTCACAAAGTCTCTAATGTCAATCTTAACTATTCATGTCACAGTTAGCATTAACATGTAGAACCTTCATTCAGAAAGACACACTAGTGGCACTCTGGTCTCGGCAAAAATAGCTATTTGATGTCCCAAATAGACTGACAACTGTTAGCAGAACTGTTTCAACCTTTAAGACTGAAAGTTCACAAAATAATTGGTAAGATGAGAATGATCTAGCAAGAAACATTTCTACATTCTTTCCAACTGAAAGGCTAGTGTCTATATCCTTTTTGTGTCCTATACATAACATATCTTCTCTCCCAATTCATCCTTTTCATGGCCTTCTCAACCTTTAATGTTCAAATGAAAAGACCTCCACACATGTCCAGCCTTCCTAAATTATGTCACCTAAAGCTGAATCATGGAAGCGCTCTTCCATTCCAACAGAAATAAATGTTCTAAAATTACTTTGTTAATATTTCTCCTAGAGAACAGTTTAATTATAATATCTTACATTATAGACATTATAGTCTAGGACCTTCCCTCTGTACTCTAGACAGTGTCTAGAAAAAAGAAGGAAGAAGAAGACAGAACTAGCTCATAGTAATTTTGAAGACTTCATTTTCCTAGTGAATGCAGTCAAGAGGGTTCTTTCAGGGAACAAGAGATCTACATCTCATCTCAAAGGAATACATTTGATCCAAGAATATATAGATCACATTATTAGGTTATGGGAATAGGTGAGGTCCATCTTTCTCAAAATTATATATTTCATGGAGTTTGAGGAAAATAACTTCACTGGAGGAAAATCTCCAACCAGCTCAGACTTTATGGAGCAGAAAATGAGATCTTGTTTTTGAAAATCCCAAAACATCTAACTTTTACAGAGAAAAATATAGTTACCTCTAAAGGACATAAAGGATTTTGGCACGATGTTTATAGGACACTAACAAGATACTAGCAAGAATTGTGTAGAAAAAAATCAGAAGAACCTGAAGAGATAACATATGCAGAGGTTGGGCATTCAAAAGAACTTTTCCTAAGGTAACTAAAAACTCCTGATGGGGAATGATGGGTAAAACAAAATTTTAATGTATGTTTAGGGTTTCCTTCGCTGATTTAATATTAAGCTTTAAAATTCTGACATGTTAGTAATCATCTTTCAATTTCAACTTTCCATATTATACTATAAAATGCAAAAGAGCTTAAATTGTGTATTACATTGTATACCCTACAGTAAACTAATGCAGTTGTAGGAAATTTTAAAATATTAGTTAAATAAGTTAAAGTATATATTTTAGATGTTAGTTGATGAGAACTCTTTATGCTAAATATCTTAAAATTATAATGTAATACGTTGAGATAAACTTGTTTAACACTGTGTGTCATTAAAACACACAGTTTCTATTAAAAAATAATTTAAACTAGTAATTAGACAAAAAGACAAAAAAAGCACCTTTTTAAAGTCAGTCCTCAGGGATAAGGCTGCAATACTGTAAGGAGAAGTGCAATGTTGCAAACATTTAAGGGATGAACTGGAAGTTTCACTTTTTATCTGGAGGTCATAAGGAATTGTCAGTGTCGACTTAATGACACATAAGGGCCAAACAAGTGCCTCTGATTCCTAGATGGATGCCTTCACTGTGAATATAAACCATTTTTATTATGTCAAAAGAATGAGCATGTCTGATTTTGTGATGCTTTGTAACCAGCCACCATCACGGGGCTCATCTTCTGTGTAATGGACTGTCTTTTGCTAGAAACAAAAGAACCAGCCTGAAAAACACGCAGTTACCAGAATAATTACTGAGGAGCATTTTCTATGGTCACTGATGACCAAATCATAGATTCCCAGTAGGGATCATGAGAATTAATCACATAAGGAAATTAAGTTTGAATTCAATGTGCATTCAATAAGCACAGAATTTTACCATTATTACCATATTGTCCCTTTTTTTTTTTAACATAAAGTGAAAACTGTGGATGATTTAAAATCTGTGGTGCATCTGAACAAGAGCCCAGACATTACCTTTCCTGAGAAATTGAAAAGGGAATAGGTGGCAAGAATGTCACCCGACACAAAATTGAGATAATGGCCTCTCCCGTGTATGGTGCGCTCTAGGCATAAATCATCACTCTTGGCGACACGCAAGAATTGACAAAAGTGAAATCACCACTGTATCTATAAAAATGTAGGCTGCATCTACATTGAGTTACCGGGCTTATTGCTTTGTCAAAAATAGCTTATCCATTCAAACAGTTCTTCAGGTTAGACCAACTATCAATTTTGATGATTTTTCACCAAATTGAAAAGTTTTTGACTGAAGAAATTGACCTAGCCAATTGTTTTGGTTTCCTGTTGCTACAACTATGAAGATGATGGCTAAAGAAATAAATTCTCTGTCCCAAAATGCTCTTTTTTTGTGATACATTGTATAAAGCAGAATTTGCAATGACGGTGTCAGCTGGTAACTCCCGCAAGCTTTGAAACCAGGGACCAATATCTGGTCCTCTTTCCCTACAGTCAGAGATCCCAAATCTAAGTATCGAAAGGTAGAGATGGGATTTTTTCCTCTGCTTGTATCTTTAATGACTGGCCAGGAAAATAGTTGTTTCATCTCACTACAACTTTGCCAGTTTTAGAGGTTTAAGTTCTTACGAGAGGAATTTTTCTACCATGGGGTACAGCAAGAGCTCTTTTGAACTGGAAGCTGAAATTTCCACTAGGTCAATTTGGGCACCTCATGCCACTGAATCCACAGGTAAGGGAATCACTTTCTGGTTAGGCTGATTAATTCTGACTAGCAACAGGAAACAGAGTTGCTATCACATATGGGATAATGGAGGGGTATTTCTGAAATCTGGGATATTATCTAGAACACTACTTAGCATTCCTATGTTCAGTGGTAAAAAATAATGACAAACTATGGCAACACAACACATGCAAGCTGATAGATGCCATGAACACGTCAGTAGACTGGCTTTCGATGCTGCCATGTAAACAATGATGATCAGCTGAGAAAATACCTGATAGCAAAGGAAACAATACTCAAAGGAAGAAGTTCTAACTGTAAACTACAGCCTTACAGTCATGTGACTGTAGGATGACAGTCACTATGCATATTTTGCCATGAAATGTACATATTTGTATATATTAACTGAATTGTTTTTTTTCTTTTCACATTCCATTTCTGTTGAATATTAGGTGTATTAATACTAGTTAATTGTGATTTAATACTTAAATTATAGTATAACCAAGGAGAAAGTGAGTAAGCTAGAAAAGCAACGAATGTGATCTCAAGGTGGATAAGTGACACAGGTGACTTTACACAGCTCCATTAATGTAAGAGGAGTGGCGTTACATCGGGCATGAGTTTGGGGTTGCTATTGTCTTCACGCGGAAGCTAAAAATGGGTTATGGATGCTGAGTTGAACAAAGAGGTGGACTGTGTTAGATTCTCTATTGACCAGTCGACATCACCACAACCTCATTCTAAGGCTTTTCTGTAACACAAAAGAGAAGTCAGAAAATGCATTTCCTCAAATCCCTTTTCAGTGGTTTGAGATGAGAGTTTTCCACTGAGAAGCGCACACTTGAGATTTGGAGGCTGACAAAAGGAAGGGCTACAAAGGCATAGTTGTCAAGTGCGTGACTCATGGCAGCTTCCCCATGAGCCCCACAAACTATGCACCGTGCTGCTGCTGACAGAGATAATGTGTGGGAGCTCTCGAGAGATCCTTCGTTATTTTAGCACACTTTCCGCAAGCTCTTGAGAACCACCCAGTTTGTTACTTCAGGCTAAGAAAAATTACTGGCAGATTCTCTGACATTTGCTTCCTCAGTTCTTTCAATCACTGAATAAACTCCTAATTCTCTATATTAGTTTATTCAATACCTGGAATAAATATTATAGGATGACTTTTGTTTATTGTCTATATATCCCATTAAAGACACTTTCAAAAAGTTGCTCACACAATTTTTGCCAAAACTTAGTGCAAAGAAAGATTTAAAATAATGTCCTGTTTGGGATAGCCATGACCCAACTTAAAATCAAAGGTTTTATTACTAAGAAACAAGTAGAGAGCAAATATTGATAGCAACGAGCAGTCTCTACCTCAAAGAGCAAGTCCTTTCTTCCTTCCTTTCTTCCTTTTGTTCTTTCTTTCTTTGTCATCTCTTCTTCATTCTAGTGATACCCTTTAAACTGTTCTTCACAGCACTATATTAGAAAGGCAGAAACCTCAAGCTAAAAAAAAAAAAAAATTAACACCAGACATGTATATGACAGCAATTTCTTGAATACTAAGCTCTTGATACCAAATAGATTTTGCTTTTTTTTAGTTTGTTTTTTGCTATTATTTTATTCAAGACATCCTTTTGGACATCATCAATACACACATGCACCAACATTACCTTAGGCCTCTCTGAGCCTCTGTTTCTTCAACTATTAAATAAAAGTATTAGTAATGCTTTTGCTCTGCTCCCTTCACATGGGTACTGCAGTGATCAAATAAGCTGACGGATGTGAAAATATCGTGTGATGGGCAAAGTCCCATGCAAATGTAAAGGATTAAAAGGAGCATTAAAATCAGTGGCTGCACCAAAGTCTTCTATTGATTCATTTCAAAAACATTCTTGTCTCAGAAGGAGAGAAAATCTATACACGGCCCTGGCAGTACAATGAAATGGATAAAGTTGCCATCTTTTTGCAATTTCTTCTGGCATCTTTAAGTAACCTGGAGCAGACAGGGAAGCTGAGTCATACTTCCCACAACAGGATGACCCTAGCAAGTGTGTTTTTGCCACTGGCAACGCGCTTGCGAATCTTAACATTCACGGTCAGTGCTTATGAGCTGACAGCTGGGATTTACAATACTCGTAGCTAAATCATAAGAGCAGCTGAACAGCACAGGCCATCTGCTGCAGGTGTGCTCTCAAATACCCTCGAATTCATCAAATACACGTTGACACCCATTAACAAAACATTTAACGGTGCGAGTTCTCTTCACGGTATTTTTTGGCATTAGCGTTAAAATTTATCAGTGGGCTTTATGTCTTATTCATAAGAAATGGTAACTGTCTTTATCCAAGCACATTCTGACAGAGTGTTGTTCACATGGCAACATCCATCAGACCCTGTGGAAGTGGTGACCTGGCACATCTTGGCTTTGCACCTCATCTGTCTGGACTGGACATTTACTGAATAGGTGCTTGCAGTGCAGACAGAATTTTATCTATCTCATTATAATCCTCTGCATTGACTTCATCAGCCACAAAAATAGCCAGAGTGCACAATAAGCCCTGGGCTGAAATTTCCAGGAAGCTGAAGTTTACATTTGTGGTTTATTTTTGCTCTACTTAAGTCCACGTATCTACTTCATGTGCTCATGCTATTCTGGCTGTCTGCGTCTCATGCTCATGATGCACATCCAGCTCCCTGCTGTGTTCTCTACTGGCCTCACCTTCCATGATGCTGCATGAATACTATGGATGCTCCCAGCTAGACATTTTAATTATTTTTTAAAATTTTTAAAAGGCAGTCTTACTCTCCTGCCCCAGCAAGTGCCGTGGCATCAGCCTAGCTCACAGCAACTTCAAACTCCTGGGCTCAAGCAATCCTCCTGCCTCAACCTCCCAGAGTGCTAGGATTATAGGCATGAGCCACTGCACCTGGCCTTAATTATTCTTATTGGAAAATAATTGGATGAAACTATTTTGTAAGGATCTGTGAATTATTTCCCTTAAGTTCTTATATCATAATAGAAGACCTATAGTAGCTAGAGTTTTCCAGATAAACATAACCAATAGCAGATTTCTTATAATGCTTTAGCTTACATGATTGTGGAGGCTGAGAAGTCCCATAATCTGCTCTCGCAAGCTGAAGACCTAGAGAGGCCTGAGATCCAGAGAGCTAATGGTGTAGATTCCAGTCTAAGTCTGAAGGCCCGAGAACCAGAAATACAGAAGACAGAAGATCAGTGTCCCAACTCAACCTGTCAGTCAGGCACGGAGAGCAAATTCAACTTTCCTCCACTTCTTTAATTATTCTCAGGCCCGTAAAGGATTGGACAATGCCTCTCCACACTGGGGAGGGCCATCAGCTTTGCTCAGTCCACCAACTGAAACGCTGATCTCTTCCAGAAACACCCTCTCAGACACCCTCAGAAATAATATCTAACCCAGCTATCTGGGCACCCCTTAGCCCAGTCAAGTTGACATATAAAATTAGCCATCACAAAATGTTTAATAATTAAGGAGAGGTCTTCCAAGCCAGCCATGCATCCTTCTTTAATGGATTATGCTCAAATGTAGATTTATCTGACTCCTACTGCTCCTTTCTTCCTCCATTTTGACAAAATATAAACAATAAAAATATACAAATCTAGATACTTATGTCTTAGCAAGATCTGAAAAATCCCCCCCAAATGGGATTTTTCTAATAAAAGTTGTGTGGAATAAATCGGTAAAGTCGGGAGCACTAAGCCTAGAGCCAACCTATGGCCACTCATCATGTGTGTTAAGCGTGGGCAATGTGGCTACCATTGTTAATTTGATTTATTTAAATTTGAATTTAGAAACTAAAATGGTATACAATATTTTTTATTAAACATGACTCAACATGCTTTAACTACTGAAATTTTAGTGTCCAGATTGAGCTGTGCTGAAAGTATAAACACCAGATTTTGAAAACTTAGTATGAAAAAAGAATATACGATTTCTTATTGATAATTTTAACACCAATTACATGTTGAAATAATATTTTGGATATATTGGGTTAAATAAAATGTATTATTAAAATCAATAGTACCTGTTTCTTTTTACTGTCCTTTAATATGGCTACTATCAAAATTAAATGTACATGTTATTCACACTATATTTTTACTGGACAGTGTTGCCGAAAGGACAAAGTCAACAAATATCCCTCTGTCATGATCTCTGCCTTTACTTTCGGTAAACTTTATTTTAAATTTCTCTCTATCACCCAGCCGAAAATCCTGATCCTTGCAATTCTACTTTTTCTTGATTTTGTTCCAATGTAACAGAAACAACAAAATTTTTCTTAGAGCAGGGAATGCTCCCAATATCACTGCCAAAAAAAAAATTAAAAAATAAAAAGTGGATGTAGGAAAATGTAGACCACCATGGCAATGCATTTGTATGTGGATAAGGTAAGAGGTTAAGGCAGAAAGAAAATGGTTTCTGGACATTCCAAATTTTATTTCAAGTCATTTCTCAACAAAATATTTTTAAAAGTGAAGTTATGATGTTTAGTTGTTTTAGTACCAAATCACCAGTTATATATACATCATAGTTTAAAAGGTCTTCTAATCAATTGTTTAAGGGACCTAACTAAATCCTTAATATTATTTAAATTGGACCATACATGCTGAGTTCTAACAAACCAATTACTGATAATATTCCAGTGTGATTAATAAAAATCTGTATTTCAATAAGTAAAAATTCTTAGAGTAGTTTTGAAAACCTTTTATTTGTGAATTAAGTTTAGCTTTAGAGTTTCTTGTTACTATTGTAATTACATTTAAGAAAAGATTCTTAACATTTGGGATTAAATAGTTGTCTGAGCAAACATTATATCATTGCATAGCACAAAAATAATCAAACTCAGTTTTCAAACTGTGCTCTGTATAATCCTTTGCGTGCTCCTATTGTGAGATATCAGAGCAGGAATACACATCCTAACTCCCAGGTACAGCTTAATCCAGAGGAGCCCCTCTGCTATTGGAGAGAACCTGAGACAAGAGCTGAAAAGTCCAGGCTTTCAAATCAACCGAATTTAGGTCTATATCCTTACTTTGCCACCTAGTGGATGTGGAATACAAGGAACTTTTAAATCACAAGAAAAGCAGGAATGATAACATTTACCTTCCAGTGGTTTCTGAGAATTATTTTAGGTGATAAATACAAAAGTATGCAAAGCACTTAGCCCATAACCAGGCAAAGATTAACTGCTCAGTCGAAAATAACTATTACAGTTTATCTGTTTTATAGATTCGCCTTTGATAAGACTTAGTTTCATCTTAAGAATTTTCAGATGAAATGTTTTATGGCTTCTAATTTGGACATCTTAATTTTTGATACTATGCTTGAGAAAAATTGCATACGTAATGTAGAAAACCTGAAGGAGGCATTTTTTCAACAGCATGGATGGATATGATAAGAACTGGTCAGTCTACAGGCTACAGAAGTAGCAGCATTTCTCCACATTTAGTGTGAGACCACAACCTATCCCAAGACCTGTGATCAATAATTCGAGCCAAGCTATGAGCTGAATATGCAGATCATCTTTACTTCAGTGAAAACTACTCTTGTCCCTTTCTCTCTACCTTACTTGTGGGTTTGGATACAAAAAATATATAGAAAAAAATTGTGAATAATATTAAAATCTTAATTCAAGTATTACCAGCCTTTCCTCCTGTGGATTTCTGCTGAAAATCATCTGAGATTTCTAAAAGCAACTTGAGAAATTAGCAGTTTGCTTCACTTATCCACCCCCTGCAAAACCAGTTTATTTTTGGTCCCAGACCATCGTCCTGTCACTTAGTGATTATTCCTGCCCTGACCTGAAAAGGCTGCAATTCTCATCTGAAATACCCCTTTTAGTTATCTTTCATTTATTAAAATCTCCTCATTCTTCGAGATTTTTTTTCAAGTTCTTCAAGACAGCTGAAGTTTCCTGTTATTTATAAAGGCTTTTTTGATGGCTGTAATTAATCTTCTCTCTTCTCGCTATGATTTTTTTCCTCACAATTTGAGTCAATGCTACAAATTCAGGCCCTAATTGTTTTCTCTTTGTTTTCTTTATATTCATTTTATCTTCCAACTGAATTGCAGATTCCTAAGGGTACGATTATAAACATATGCTAGATATAAGATAAAAGCTTGTCAACTGGTTTCTTACCAAAGGCTTCAAGCCAACCATTAACTTAAGGAGCGGATTTGGCACCGGAGAAAAGCTCTTGTACTAACAGGCTACAGAAATTATACCCAAGTGGTATACTACAGGCCTATTTCAAAGTCAGCATACCCAGGCATAAGAACAACAAAAAGCTTGCCGTGTGCCACTCTAATCTGCTAGTATCTTATATCCATCTTAAATTTTACCCTACTTGATTGGACTCAGCCTAAAAGTATATCTCATCATAAAATATGATGTGGGAGTATATTTTCTCCAAAACATTTCTGTCCTTTGGATTATGCTTTAATCTCAGCACATTTACCAGCTCAGGATGCCAATCAATGTCACCATAGAAACAGTGCTAATGAAGAGCTCTGTCGACCTCGTTCTAACTTCCTGCCAGTTGGTGAAATAATTGTATCATCTGCTTAGACATATTTACCGGCAAGGGATCTTTTGGAATTCTAGCTTGTCCATTCTAAAGAAAACAATTCTTCTCCCCAGTCCCCTCCCCTCCAAAACATGTGAGTCTTCAGAGTTAGGAAGTAAAGTCCCACCTGTTACCTGGCCATCAGGGCACAGCCCTTCTCTTCCCTTTTGGCCATAGCCCAGGTTTGGATGCAGGACCTCTTGCACGGCAATGGCCAAGGAGTGGAGGACTCCATAAATTTCTGATGCACTGCTGGGATCACAAGCTGGGACTCTATTTTCTGTGATATGTGTAATATTCCTGTTGTAATAAGCGGGTTTTTAGTAAAATTAAATTAATCTCTTCATCTCTAAGTTATATTCATTAAGGATGGTTTCTCTGGTTTTGAATAATTTCATAAAGAGGAAAAGTTATTTCACAGGGTGTAGAGGGGAAGGAATACATGGAATAATACTTAGACCTAAGCTATGTAGCAGAAAAGAAAGGAAATCTTTGCTATTTATCAGGGTCTTGTCTAGGGACTACCAACAAACACAGAAAGAAACAAACTGGACTTGTGATCGCATTTGGTGAAATCTGTAAATGGGCTGGGGTCGGAAGATATATTTTTACCCTTGGACTTACTCTGTTTTACATACAGTGCATTGTGTATTCTCCTGAGTCCTTTTATTAAGTTATAAATTTCTTGATTAAAGGACTCATTATTTTTCATTACTTTTATTGAGTTCCTATTATGTGCCAGGAACTACTCCAATCAAATTTCATCTCCCATATTAATCAACACATTTTAAGTTCTCAATAATATTTACATTTAGAATATTTCAGGGCTATAGGATTGTTCTACTGAATATCACATTTTACAATATGAAAAGTGTATGTGCATGTGTGCATATCTGTTAAATACCTATTTTCAGTTCTTTGTGTGAAGAAGAATTACTGTCGTTTCTAACATGCATAAGACAATGTGAATTAGTTTGATTATATTAGTTTTCTTCTACAGCTTGGAGGCCATATGATTTTTCACACAGACTAGAAAGATATTTAGAGTGAAGGGGGAAGTTATTAATAGTTATTCCAGAACAACAGGTGAAATTGGAAATTTTCAAGGAAAACCAGGATGCACGATTATCTTACCCATAATTCTGGCTGGGTGAAACTGAGTTAAGAAACATTTTTTATTGGTAAAATGAAAACTAAGTAACATTGAAAACTAATGTATTTGAAGGATTCACCACCCCTTCCTAAAATTAGAGGTGTAAATTTGAGACTTATGAGTGTGTACCAGTCCTTTATTCTAAGGATTTGAAGAAACAAGGTGTAAGGAGAAGGCTTAAAAAAAAAAAAATAGAAAAAGAAAGGTAGCAAATAACCAAAGACAAGCACTAGAGTAAGGCTGTGATGGTAAGATATGGCTTAAATAACGTCAAGGGAAAAAAGGAGGGTGGATCTTAAATATCACTGCTTGACATTCACTTCTCATGACAGCATCAAGCCGCTGCAACCTTGACCCATGAAATTTCCAAAGGATATTTTGCCAAGGAAAATCATAGCAGCATTTTATCATTATCTGAATGTGTGTTTGAAAGCCAACCGCAGGCCTTCCAAGTGATCTGGGCTGAATCACAAGGCAAAATTCTTTTCTAAATTTCTTCCCAAACAAGTTTGTACGAAAGGAGTTTATAACCCTTTCCGCCAGGGAATGCATAAGCAGAGAGATACGAAGAGCAAAAGGGGGGCTCCCATACGCACCCACTCATCCCCACGGTTATGCAGGAGAGTAGAACCAGAACACACAGCCAGAGAAGTAGCCACAGCTGTAGCCACACTATGAGAGAAGGATGAGCGGGAGAAGATGACCAAGACTGCCCTGGGCATGCTTACCGCTAAGCAGCATGAAAGAAACGAGCCAGAGTAGCAAGCACTGAATGAGAGTCATCCCCATGTCCATGACATTTTAAGGCAGTGTTTTCTCTGGGTGGTAGAAATGAAACTACTTATTTATTTAGGTAAAGCATAAATTGGCAATTCCTACTTCAGTTCAAATAGTCAATAATATACTCTAATAATTTGGAACGAAGACAGCGCCACATTAAGTTATGTAAATTGTGATTTCTCCATACCTCAACATTTCTGTCTTATATCACTGAGCCAGCCGTAATGCACATTATAAATACACACACAGTGTGAAAGAACTCCTGAAGACACTCCCCGCACATCATTTAATTAGGTAGTGCTAAACTTTTCCTGCTTTACTTCAAAGAATTAATTTGATGTAGTCAATATCAATGGAATTGCATTGCTTAAATTGAAGTAAGAATCAATGTCTCATTTTACAAACTAAAAAACAGAGATTCATTTAAAGAATTTGAAAGAGTATTTTCCAGGGCCAAGGAACCAGTACCTGGTGATATTGGAATTCCAAACACATCGTTTGATTATAACAGCATGTCCTTCTTACAATTCCAAAACGCCATTCTAGACACAACTTATTACTAAAATAATAAAAAAAAAAACTAGAATAGAAAGAGCCCAAAATAATTTAGGTGAAGAATAAGATTATTTTAAAACCAGGGGTAAGGCATTCTATTTTGGCATTATGGGCTGAACTCATTTAAGGACATTAAGCTTATACTCTGTGACATTCTCTCTACCTATTTCTGTTCCTCTTCGTGTGTGTGTGTGTGTGTGTGTGTGTGTGGCCGTGTAGAGGTGAGGGTGAGAAATACTTGTAGTCCTTGCAAAGCAAGTAACTGATTTTTTTTTATTTAAAATAATGTGACACATTTCTGTTTTTCTATATCCTTTCTCTTCAAAAGGAATCAATGAAGTCTTCCTTTAGTTCACAAATTATATTTTTTCTTTGTAAAAGAGATTTGGTTAGCACATATTTCTCAAGTGTGTGATAATTTACTTCTTTGAAGCCTTCTATTTCTTTAATATTTAAAAAAATTCTTAAGTCTGAATCTCTATTACTAGCTGAATTTTGCATTGTAAAGACAATAAAGAAAATGCCATCATAATAAGGAAGTAGCCTTTGGCAAAGAGAATTTAACTTAGATGTGTGGTTTAAGATTTTCATTTTTCCAATAAAGAAACTGAGAGAGATGATTTTCCCAAGTAAAAGTGCTTTAACCATTAAAAATAAGTTAGTATTTAATGGCGGTTACGGCTACCCCAAGAACTCATTATGATGATATCGAATTGGGATGTTCATTTTGTCTTTGACAAAAAGATAAGCACAGAGATAGATTATGTATGGGTGAATACATACATAGAAATTTTAGATACAAATCATGACCATGCTTATATGTTATTTAAGACTAAGATTCTCATGTTAGTCATCCTCTTCATATTATAAACATGGTCAATTTAGATATCCTGAGCCTTTTAATAGGCGCATAAGCATTTTAAATGAAAATCACAATAACTTAACCTTTATAGATCTAGAAAGCATGATTTGTATTCCTCTTTAAGAGGGATATCAGCTTTTGTTAGGTTTCTCAGGTTTGAAAGTCACTCTTTTTCCCCATTGTCTCTAAAGCTGTTCTGCAATTACTTTTTTTTAAATTTATTTTTATTTCAGGATATTATGAGGGTACAAACATTTTGGTTACATTTTATGTCTTTGCCTCACCCAAGCAAGGGTTAGAGGCTTGCCCTTCCCCTCCACAACGCTCACCACGTCCATTAGTCGTGAGTTTATCCCCCAACCCCCTAATCCCTGGAGAATATTACTACCGTGTGAGCACCATAGTGTTGATTAGTCGGTGTCAATTTGATGGCGAGCACATATGGAGCCATTACTTTCTTTAGGAAGGGTCAGCGGGTGAGGGGCTCCTCCTACGGAAGCTTATCATTGCCTTGTGCCAGACGGTCCACGAGCTCTACAAGCCATGTGCTCCAACCACTGCTGCATTCCCCTTTGGCTCTCATTTTATATAACATTACTATTTCTACCACAGAAGTAAAATAATAACTTTACAGCAAGTTCAGAAAACACATAAACGTTCATTCTTTCACCTGAATATTCTTCCATTTTCTCATCCAGCCTTTTTACATCAACCTATTTTGCCTATTCATAAAAATAAGGCATATGTTACAGCCTGTATGCTGGCATCTGATAGTTGCAAGAAGGAGCTGATATAGGATATGCTAGCAGTTATTTTCGAACATAGCCGTTTTCCCTAATAATTGGTTAGCCTTTAGTACATGTATTACCCATCTGCATGTCCAAGAAACATAACAACTGATCCTTACTCTACAAGAAGCAGACTGTTAATATTCTTTGTTTCCCTCCCTGCCTCGTCATCAATATAAAAACTTTAATTTCCTTTGCAAGCTTTCAAAAGAACCTTGTCTAATCTTTAGGACTGACACCTAGAATCTAGGACACGCATGAGATAATATTTTTCTGAGTACTAATATATTTGAGCACAAAGAGTATATGGGCTTTCTGAAAGCTGCAACATTTAGTACAGATTGTTCTGCCGTGCCTGCTCAGAAAAATAATGTTGACCCTTCTAAGTAGAAGATTATAGTGGAAATGTCAAACAAGTTTATTGTTCTCTTTTCTTCATTTGAACATTTTTGTTATTTTACTGACATCAATAGAGCCATTCAGAAACACTCCAGTTCTAAAAAGCCAATGGAAAATAGCATGTAACAAAAGAATGCTGCACTCAGGCAGTAGCAATATCTAGACTGGTATTTACCACATTTAATGGAAAAAAATGTGGTCTATATTTATTTCTTACATAAGAGCATTCCTTATTCTTACAAATAAGCCCATGAATAGGCTATAAAGAGAATATAATGTTTTAGCTTTTATTTTTGATTCATAATTACTTACATTCTATCATTTTCCTAATACATGGAAGATTGTTATTTGATTTTTTTCAGTTTGTATCCTTTGTATCCATACATTTTATTAATCATCCATTCAAAAAATATTTATTGAATAAATTCTATGTACCAGACACTGTTCTAGGTATTAATAGTTGGTGCACAATGGCAAGCAAATATTTCTGCATTTATAAAGGTTTCTTTTGAGTGAAGAAAGCAAACAATAAACAATAAACCCAATAAATATAGATGCTAGAAAAAAAATGAGTGCTATGAAAAAAAAAACACGTAGAGGAGAGTAAATGGGATTAGGAATACTGGGGAGAGAAGGGTTTATAGCATTAAATATGGTTCTTTGGGTATTTCCTAGGCAAAAAAAAAAAGCAATAAGAGCAAAATCTCTAAAGTGAGAGTGTCTAATGCATCAGAAAGCAGTAAGCAGAATTAAGGAGACAGTAGTAAGAGTCAAGATCAGACAGACCCCAAAGGTCTGATCACACAGGACTTTGCATACCATTGTAAGGAGTTTACTTTTATTCTTGGAAAATGGGAACCCCTGTAGTGATGTCATATTTAGCAAGTAAAAAGACAAGATGCCCAGTGAAATATTAATATTAATTTCATATAAACACTGAATACTGGTTAGTAAAAGTATGCCCTATGCAATATTCGAGATACACTTATACTAAAAAAATTATCTGAATAATTGTGGTATAAGTATGCTTTCTGAAATACTTAGGACATTCTTATTTTCTAAAATGTTATGTGTTATTTATCAGAAATATAAACTTAATTGGACATTCTATATTTTATCCAGAAACCCTAAACTATAGAAGTGTTTTAAACAGAAGAATTGCACGACCTGACATCATTTAAAAGAATCTCTCTGGCTGCTGTTTAGACAATGGGCTGAGGGTGGGGGGGTTCAAGGGAAGAAACAGGGTGATCCCTTAGGTGGCTTTTGTAGAGGTCCCTGTGAGAGATCACCGTGCCTGGAACCATAGTTAGATAGACAGCAGTAGAGAGAAAGTGATGAGAAAAGGTAGGGTTAGAAAAGAAAAGGAAAAAAGCAAGGCATTTACTTATTTATTGCTATATTTATAAAAACAGAGTTGATATCAATGTTTGATTAATTGAATCTAATTGGTTATAAGACCAATCTTTCTGAAAAGGAAAAACCAACCCCCCCCCCAAAATAAATAAACAAAACAGAGGAATGGCCTCATTGTGGACTTAAATAAGACAGTAGAAATGCAAAGGAGGATACTGGACTAGAAATCAAAATGTGTGAGTCATTTGTCAGTTATTTATATGTGACTTCAGATAAATCACCCTCTCAGAGCTCTTTGTAAGTGTGGATGTAAA
Organism: Indri indri; assembly: GCA_004363605.1. NCBI lineage: Eukaryota > Metazoa > Chordata > Mammalia > Primates > Indriidae > Indri > Indri indri. The sequence continues at coordinate 87,531 of RJWJ010000966.1, read as the reverse complement.
TGTCCACCTTTCTTACCTTGTCAAGTTATTGCAAAAATCAGATGAACATGGATAATTATGATGTCTGTGATGTGTCAAGAAATACTCATTGATAAATCCTGAGCTTACAGGTAAATCATATGTGTATGATTATGCATGCAAGGGGGAAAACAAAGGATTCAGTAAGCTGAAGTAATGTCATATTTCTTACTTCAAGGAAAGAGAACTAAAAAACATTTTTCTCCCAGGTAACAAATCAAAGCTATCAAGAATCCACAATGTCCTTTGGAAAAATCACGTACGTCTCTCCATTTTATTATATTTTTCTTCTCTCCACTTCACCTTTCTTCTTTCAATAGAAGCAAGCAGACAGCCTATGTTAGCACATACCTACTGAGAGAAAAAAAGTAAACTCCATGAACACTCAATTGCTCTTTATTTCAGAGAATTATTTAGAAATCACAGTGGAATACAGTCAAGGTGATTAATTAGAATAGAATCTGAGATTCTACTGTGGACCCAAGAAGAATAGACCTGCCAGTGTTGGAATCAGTGTGTGAAATGAAATGAGGAACTGAAAAAGAAATGTGGCCAGTATCCATCTATTTATTCACTCATCAATTCATAATTATAATTTATGAAAATTTGTAATTTATGAAAATTATTATTTAATAATTACTTCTTGAGCATTTACTATGTAAGTGTAAAGGTCTATGGGATGTCCAAAATTAAAAAAAATAGACCCACTACTGTCCAAAGATATATACACAAGCAATTAGAATATTAGGTAGAATATGGTAAGTACTACAGGAGAAAGGTAGGTGATCTGCCACGGTGGTACAGAGAGGAGAATGGGCACAGCAAGGGTCAGTCAGAAGAACGCTACGGACAGAGTGGCAACTGTCAGGCGGTGGCCACCAGGTGGGACAGAAGCTTGTTCACTATGGTTAAAATGGGGAGGGGGGCTCAAATTAAAGAAACAGGGAGAGCTTAGTTGTGCAACATAGATTAATCCTACATCGTGGAAAATATTAAGTGTCAGATAAAGGTAAGTGGTTTTACTATTAACATGTAAGCAAAAGTTAGCTATCGAAGGCTTTGAGCTGACAACTGCACCAGAGCCAAGATCAAGAAAAATCAATCTGGCAGCATGTGCAGGAAGAATTGGAGGCAGAGAGACAAACTGGAAAACTGTGATGACTGTGTCCAGTGGAAGGATGACAGTGGAATGAAGAGGATTTATTTGAGAGGTGTGTATCAACTCACATTAGAATTAAAGGAGTATAACAAGCAATCTAAAATAAGGCTGGCTTACACATAATGCATCCATCATTCCTTTAAAATACTATTATTATTATAACTAACACTCAAGAACTAATATAGTGGCTTGATGTAGTCTTCAGAGACAGAGGATCCTAAATCTCTATACTGTGATTTTTGTAAATAGCTTCCAACCTCATATTCCCCAAAATGTTGGCTAGATTTCCACTATCACATCCTCGCTGCAGGCCAGTAAAGAAAATAGAAGAGGGGAAAGAAAGGACCTCCTCTAAGCTCTAACTCAGTGTCCTTTTAGCAGCCTTCCAGGAAGGCACCCAAACATTTCTGCAAAGCATAAACTGAGCCATGTGGCCATCCTGAGCTGCAAGGAAATCTGGGAAATGTCGTTCTTTTAATGCAGGTAACAACTAAACTGGAGGGTTTTAATGTGTATGAAATTATACAATCAGAAATTTCTACCACAGAACATAACAAATAGGTGATGTCATCAAGACAGTCAACTAAAGTTGTCTGGTGATCGCCGTCCTCCCACACACAAAGGACCAAAACAGCAAATACACAACTGTATTTCAACTGGAGTGACTGAGGAAGCACACCGGAGAGCAACAGGGGAGTGCAAAATCCCTGCGGAGCACAAAAGCGCAGGGTAGTTCCATGGTGAGAAGAGCATATTGCCATCCTGAACCAGACCCAATGCTAGAGTGTGTCTTGACCTAAGGGCCAGTAGCCACTGACCTCCTCCACCCCTGAGGTCCTATCATTGTTCTACCACATTCACACAGGTGCCTATAGCACCTTGACCCCAGCTGCAGGGGGTCTAGGCCCAGCAGCACAACCAAGACCCCTGCATCCAAACTCATGTGGTGCCTTCCCCCAAGAAAAGGTGAACTTGCACAATGAGGAAGGTGCCTAGTGGCCAGGCAGCCCAATGCACCTGTGTGCACCCATGTCTGGCATCACAGCCATTCTGCTAGTGGCTGTGCCTCTCCAGAGAGTCTGCCCACAGCTGCCTGGCCTGCTATACCCACACATGCCTGTGGCTGGCTGCACAGTCAGTTCAGTAGTGGCCTTACCTCCCTGCAGAGAGCGTCACACCATCATCTGGCCCCCAGGACCCTTGAACACCTCGCCCAAAAATCATACGGGTGCACCCACTGCCAACAATACTATGCTGCTACCATCACAAACTTGCACAGCCTAGAGCACTTGGGCAATCACTCACAGCTGAAGAAACTGCATGGGACCACACTATTGAATCCACTGAGAAACAAAGCCAATCCACAATATCCAGTCAACACCCCAGGGGGACTCAACTACAGGAAAAATCTGCCCCTACAAGAGCTATTTGATAAAATTGGAAAACGCAACTGCTCCACTAAATGCACGGATGTCAAAGTATACAATGAAATTGTATAATTTCATACACATACACAAGAAATATGAAAAAGCAAGGAAACATGATACACAGAAAAGAGCACAAGTCTCCAGTAACAGACCCCAAGAAAAAGATATTTATGGAATGCCTGAAAAGGAATTCAAATAATAATCTTAAGAAAATTCAGTGAGATATAAGAGAATAGATAAAAAAAAAATCAATGAAATCAGACAAATAATTCATGATCAACATGAATTCGACAATATACTAGATAAACCAAAAGAAAAAATTTCTAACCTTGAAGACAAGTCTTTTAAAATAAACCAATCAGAAGAGGAAAAAGGAATAAGCATAAAAAAGATTGAAGAAGTCCTATGAGATTTATGGGATGCCATTAAGCAAACAACTATTTGCATTACAGGGTTCAAAGGAGGTGATGAGACGGAGAAGGACACAGAAAAACTATTTAACAAAGTGAAAGCTGAAAACGTCCCAAGTCTTGGGAAAAATATGAACATCCAGATCTACAAGCTCAAAGGTACCCACCCAATTATTAATATATTCAGTTCACAAAAATCCATCTGAGGCACATTATAACCAAACTATCAAAAGTCAAAGACAAAGAGAAAATTCTAAAAGCCATAAGAGAAAAAGTCAAGTCACATGTAAGAAAGTCCCCATTAGACTATCAGCTTATTTCTCAGCCAGAAACCTTGTAGGCCAGGAGAGAAGGGGATGATCTATTCAAAGCGCTGAAAAGAAAAACTGCCAGACAAGAATACCACAGCCAGCAAAGCTACTCTTCAGAAATGAAAAAGAAACAATGACCTTCATCAACAAGTAAAAGCTGAGGGAACTCAAAACTGTTAGAATGGTCTTACTAGAAATACTTAAGGAATTACTACGACCAGAAATGAAAGAATAATATTTACTATCATGAAAACACGTGAAAATATAAAATTCACTAGTAGAGATAAATTCATAACCAAACTCAGAATACTCCAGCGTTGTAACAGTGCTATGTAAATCTTTTAAACCTCTAGTATAAAGATTTAAGGTCAAAATAGTCAAAAACAAGAATAGCTACAATTAGTGAGCTAAGGAATACACAATACATAAAGATATAAATTGAAGCAACAAAAATATAAATTGTAGGGGGTGGAGAAAAGGTTTAGAGTATTTTATTTGAACAAAGTTAAATTGTTATTAACCCAAAATATTCTATTATAATGATAAGACTCTTTGCATAAGCCCCACAGCAGCAGCAACAACAACAAAATTACAGCAGATATACAAAGAGGAAAGAGAAAAAAACAAAGCTTTTCTTTTTCACCACAGACAACCAGCAAACCACAGAGGTAAACAATAAGAGAGGAAGAAAAGAACAAAGAATTTATAAAACAAGCCGAAAACAATTAACAACATAACAGGAATAAGCATTTATTCCTAGAATGATCCTAGAATTTATACCTAGAATGTAAACGGATGAAATTATCTAATTAAAAGATATAGAGTGCATGAATGGATAAAATAAATTACATGTTGCCTATAAGAGATCATCTTACTATTACATACAAACACCACTTCTACGCAACACAGTACTGGAAGTCCTAACCACTGCAATTAGGCAACAGAAGGAAATAACAGATATTCAAACTGGAAAGGAGGAAGTCAAATTGTCTCCGTCTGCAGACAACATGATCTCCCACACAGATAACCCGAAAGACTCCATCAAAAAAAAACTGCTAGAACTAATGAACAAATTCAGTAAAATTGTATGATACAACCTCAAACTGCCTCATATATGATTTGGTGCCCAATTTAATGGCAAGATGAGGGGGACTTAAGTAGAAGGGAGAAAATAAGAGATGTCATAAAAGTTTTAAGATTGAATGTTTGTGCTAATATTTGTGATTGTAAAAGAAACATTAAACTTATAAGGCTTAATCGGGTTGAGGCAGCACACACACAAGCACACAATGTTATGTGTTATGGACATTTTAATCCACTGCAATAGATTATAGTTTCATTATAACTTGAAAGAATCTTGCATAATTAATGTCACATTTATTTATTTATTTATTTGAATATAGTTACTTCTCTAGTGGATTGTTTTTGAAGGTTGGCTTTTCCAGCCTTATTGTACAATTCAGAGATATAATGCTACTGTGAAATTATTTTGACCATCATTTTTGCTTTTCTGTTACTACCCTGTTTGAAGACTTGGAAAACAGATGGATTTTACTTTCACCTGATTGCACAGTATTGCAATTGCATTCAAAGTACAATGGCAATATTCAATTCATTTATCCATTAATTTAACAACATCTATGATACATATCATATGCCACGGGCTCTTCTAAGTGCAGAAGATACCATACTATGTAAAGCAGACAAAGTATTCGGCCTCAAGAAACTTATATTCTAGTAGGAGTGCAGTTGGAATTTGGAGACTTCAAATACATATTCAGTGAAAGCAGAAAATTCAGCAGACAAATACAGCAGAAAAAGCTGGAGATAGGGACAAAGAATAACAGAGAATATAGGAGAAATGAGCCACATGTACAGCTGGAATAGACCCCTGCAAGCAGAGGCAAAGTAAAAAGGCAGTGGGGAGGAGAAGTGGGTACAGGGGTGAGATCATGTGCTGACTTGTAACAAATGGAAAGGGCTTTGTTTAAAAATATCTTCTTATGTGAATCAAATGAATGGATGGAAGGAAGCCTGGAAGGAAGGATGAAAGCTCAGATGGACTACAGAATCAGATGAAATATTTCAAACTCATTTGAAGAGATTATTTGTAGATAATAAATTCGCTTCAATATAACTGTAGTAAAGACATCAACTATCTTTTAAATTTTGCTTCCAGTAATTCTATAACTGTTCAATCTGCTTTGCTTCCGTTTTATACAGATTTTGAGCAGAGCTGACTTAAAGCATCAGGTGTCAGAACCGAATCTAAATTGTGTGAATCTGTAATACCATGAGTGCACGTTATATAACACTTGCCTCCCTATAGGCTGAACTGCGACTTCTGTGGTCTTCCCAGAGCTGTTTCCTTCTGATCTGGGCACACAAGTTAAAGCTCTAAACTCAAGGTAGGTCTCCATGGTTACAAGAGGACAAGCTGCTTTTTGTGCCCAGAAGAACTGGAATTGTTTTTACCTGAAATTGAATAGCACTTGGGCTGCATTTGCAGAATGACAAACTCAATAGTGAATGACATGTTTTTATTCCAATATAAACAGGATAGATTTAAATCACATTAAGAAAAAGATGAAGGGCAATAACACAGGCACTTACTATTCCAGTCCACACTGACACAGTGTTCAAGAACACGAACCCAAGAGGTCAAGTGTGCAATTCCGAATTCACTGAGCAGTACATTCAGAGTGAAAATCTCTTCCTAGAATTAGAGAAAGAATTAAGCTGAAATCAATCAATAATTGATGGAGCACAAAACATATTTTCCTGGCATAATATTGATATAAACATGGAATTTGTGCGCTTTCCCAGTTTGGGATTTCTATTCCTTAAACATATTTATGAATTCTCCAAGTTAAGTAAGAAACTCTACATGTATCCATTTTAAATGAATCTCTTTTTTTATCAGCATTTTTATGATCAAAAACAATGATTTAATTTAGAAGTTTAATTCTTATTATCTGAAAAGATGATACTAAAATAATTTGGTGATTGTGAGTGTGGCTACAATTTTTTAGACTCTTCACATTTGAAGTAGAGCTGTTTCATCGATGCTTAGCCTGAGGACGGGCATCTGCGTCTGTAGTGGATTGATCTGTGGGAGTAAGCCAGGGTACGGTGCTGGGCCTGACCAGCAGGGGTGTCCAGATGTGAGAGGAATGAAACCAAATAAGAAAAGAGGACAATGGATTCAATATGGACAAATTACATATATATGTGCAAACATAAAATGGGCAAAAATAAAATTAAAGGAACACTGTGTTTGTCTTCCATTTTGTAGTCGTACAAAGACATTCTGGTCACAGATGTAAGGCAGTCATCAGCCAAGCTGAACATCTAATGGTTTCCTAAGAAATTAAAAATTTCCACCCCTATCCAATGTTGTATAAAAAGATTTGTATATCATGACCAAGTAGGAATTAGCCTAGTTATGCAAGGCAGGTTCAACATTCAAAACTAAATGAACGTAATCCATCACATCAACAGGCTAAAGAAGAAAAAATACAAGATCATATCAATAGAAGCAAAAAACACATTTGAAAAAATCCAGCACCCATTTGTGAGTTTAAAAATCATCTCTCAATAAACTAGTAATAGAGGGAATTTTTTCAACTTGGTAAAGAATATCTACAAAAAAACCTACAGCTGACATCATACTTAATGGTGAGAAACTAGAAGCTTTTCCATTAATATCAGTAACAAGGTGAGGATGTCTGCGTGCACCACTCCTGTTCAGCACTGTACTGGAAGTCTTAGCTAATGCGATAGGATAAGAAAAGAAAGTGAAAAGTACATCAATTGGGAAGGAAGAATTACAACTCTCTTTCTTCACAGATGACTTTATTTTCTATGTAGAAAATCTGGAAGAATTGACCAAAAAACTCCTGACAATAATAAGAAATTATAGCAAGGTAGCAAGATACAAAATTAATATACAGTAGTGAATTGCTTCCCCATATACCAGCAATGAACAACTGGAATTTAAAATTTTTTAAAAATACTATTTGCATTAGCAATTCCAAAAATAAAACACTTAGGTAAAAGTCTAACAAAATATGATTAAGAGCTATATGAGGAAATCTATAAAACTCTAATGAAAGAAATCAAAGAACAAAACAAATAGAGAAATGTTCCATGATCATGAAAAGAAAGACTCAATATTGTCAAGATGTCAGTTCTTCCCAAATTGATCTATAAATTCAACACAACCCCAATCAAAATCCTAGGAAGTTATTTTGTGGCTGACAAACTTATTCTAATGTTTATATAAAGACGCAAAAGGTCCAGAATAGGCAACAAAATATTGAAGGAAAAGAGCAGAGTTGGAGGACCAATACTATGCCATACAAATTTCTAAGCTTAGGTAATTTCAAACAGAACTTTAAGAAATTCTATTATTTAAGTTCACATTTTTTAAATTGAGATTTAAATGAATGAGAAATATGTAGTATAATTGCAAGACAATACAAATGTTCATTATTAAATATTCTCCAATACTGTATGCTTGCCTTATAAATGCAATAACAAGATATACTCATACTTTTCTATTAAAACTTCAAATATATTAACAAAAATGTGCTAATAACAAAATAGGAACTATAAGGTAAATTGTTACAGATTAAATTTTAATTCCTTCTTTTTACAATGGACAAAGAGGCTAATTTTAAATTAGTATTATTTTAAAATATACATACACATTTACAGACTTTATATTTTTAAAGAGATATGAATATGTACAAAGCGACAACTTGGTGGTTATACACAATCTACCTATGATTTATTCTTTCAAATTTATTTAAAATAACCAGAATTTTGCTGTAACTGTTAGAGCTTATTATTTAATAATTTATTTTATTATCCTTTTCCTAAATCTACGGCCTGAGATATATCAAGGTCAAAGTGCATAGTCGATTAACTTACAAAACACAAAAATACATTTACTTGGGATGGAGGTTATGTGAATTGTATTATTCTTTAGTTTGTCTTTATAATTACTGAGAATCTGATGCCAACAGGAAATGGATACAATCAAATAAGAAGAGTCTATGATCAATATTAAATCAGGACTCCTTGAAGAAACTGTTAATTCAAGACTAGGATAGGAATTACACAAAATGAGCCCAGATCTTCTTGTAGTGCCAAAAAGTAATATTCAAGCACGCATCCACACACACACACACACACACACACACACACAAACATGCATACATGGGATGTGCAAATTTTTAAAAAGACCCAGGAGCTCACTGAAAGAGCTCCCAATGGTCAAACTAGAACAATCAGAGCAACAAAATATATAAAGTATTATTTGATTATATTCCGAAGTATAGCAAAACAGTCCATGAGACCATGCTAACATAAGTCAATGTTTGAATAAAGAAATAAATGGAGAAAATAGACAAACGCTCCAAGCAGAACAATTCCAAATAATGTACGTAGATACTTCAACTCAAGGAAGTGGCATATAATTCCCCTTTCCTTAAGTATGGGCTATGCATAATTACTTCTCTCCAAAGACTATAATATGGAATTGAGGAGAAAGAGTGACTTTGCAATGAAGAAATCTCACAAACACTACCCTGACCAGGTGGTCAAGGTCAACATCCCCAGTGACAAGTCATGTTGCTAGTACGTAGCCTTGATACAATGTGATGAGAATGGCACTGTACTTCTGAGGTCTTGCTCCCAAACATCCGTAACTCTAGTGTAACTGGGGGTGGGGGGGTGGGGGTGGGGGGTGGATTCAGAAATATTCCAGCTGAGGAAGATGCCACAAAATAGCTGACCAGTATTCCTCAAAACACCAGGAAAGTGTGAGAACCTGTCACAGTGTGAAGAAGCCAGAGGATCCCAAGGCTATTAAATGTAAGATGGCATGCAAGATGGTATCCTGGAACAGAAAGAGGACATTAGGTAAAAACTCATGGAAAGCTGGAAAAGTATGGACTTTAGTTATAATGATGTATCAATACCGGTTTATTCATTGGGATGAATGTACCATATTAACGGCAGATGCTAATAATTAGAAAAATGTGGATGTTGGGCATATGAGAACTCTGTATTCCCTTTACAATTTCTGTGCATATATAAAACAAGCCTAAAATAAAGTTGTACTTTAAATGTCGAGTCTATGCAGGCTGGTATAAAGCTCAAGGAGAAAAGAATGGAAGACTTCAATATTTTCTCCCACCACTCACAGAGAAGTAAATGACATCTTTCATGTCACCTGGAAATGGGATGCAACATTTTCTTAAACATCTTAAGAGAAAAAAAAAAAATGAGGAATTTTTTCAAATAAAAGACAAAAAAATTATCTAAGAAGATGAAGACAAAAGGAATGTGTAACCAGTTGGAATTTTCATAAATTTGCTCAAGTGTTCCAAACAAAAAAAGAAAACACTTTAGTATCAAATACTGTACGCTGCGATAGAAGTTTCCATATCTATTGCATGGCAGAGTAGTACACTCAAAGCAGTGCATCCTGTACTTCATGGGAAATTCAAGGGGTTTTTCAAAGGCATTTTTAATCTGAAATCTTCTCTTACTTCACTGACTTTGAACTTTTTTTTAACTTGGATTTTTCCTCATCAGATTAAGGCCGGTGGCCCTATATAGACTTGGAAGTTGTATAGACCTGGAAACTGTTTGCTGTGTGATATTGGGCAAGCTACTTAAACTCTTTGAGCTTCTTTTCTTCTCATACGTAATATAAGAATAATAATATTTAAATCATAGAGATTCTTCAGATTATTTATTGAAATATTATGTGGAAAGCATCCGATACATTTTTGGGCAAATACGTGGCACTACTAGCCAGGAACATATTAGATCCAGTCATTTATTGCATTAGATTTGGGAATAGCAGCCTTCGCAAGCTAAAATTTGCTAAAATGTTCAAAGCCATGAACAAAAACTGAAAGTGACCACAGGCTACTACATTTCACAGATGGAGCCACTGAATTCTAAACAAGTTAAATAATGTGTCCTAAGACACAGATTTTGTTAGTGCTGGTTTCAGGCCAACAACCAGAAACCCAGATAGCCAGGCCAATGACATGCACCCTATAGTATATCGTTCCAGGAATGTTTCCTATTTTCAAAACAGCCAAAAGTCACCCTGAACTGAAAGTCACATTTCTGGTCAGTGTAACTATTTCGATAAACCTTTTAGAAACTTGCAGCAGTCAAGAAAGCCGCCTAAATGCATTCATTTTTTAAAAGGCAGATTTTCTTATCAAACTGTTATATTACAAGTTTTTTTTTTTTTCCATTTTGGAATCTCACGGCAATGCAAATTATCATTTAAATTCAAGCTTAAGTTTTACCCAAAACAGTAGGTGATATAGCTATCTTGCCTAAAGCTAATGAATATTCATTTTTCCTGTCCAGGATATTATAGTGGATTCAACTCGCTGAAATCCCTTTAGGATATGGTCATGATTATATTACCGGGCTGATTCAACAAACAGGAGGAAAGATTGCTAATCTCCCTAGGGAACTGTTGCGAAAATTATCCTCAACGGCACCAGCAACTCTTCACTGTGCTTATCCTTTTTAATGTATCAAATATAAAAATATCAGAAAATTTGGACATCATCTACAAAGACAGTTAAACACAATTCAATAATTGGGAGGGACGAATTTTCTAATTGAAATGTGTCAATAGAAACTTCCCTTTCCTACTATAAAAGTTTCTTTTCCCATGATAACTGAGCAAAGACAACACGCAATGCAGATACTAAGCTAATGAAAGTCAGTAGGATAAAGCAGCGGTCCCCAACCTTTTTGGCACCGGGGACCAGTTTCATGGAAGACAATTTTCCACAGACTGAGGGGCGGGGGATGGTTTCGGGATTCAAGTGCATTACATTTATTGTGCAGTGAAACCTCTCTGCTAATGATAATCTGTATTTGCAGCCGCTCCCCAGCGCTAGCATCACTGGCTCGGCTCCACCTCAGATCATCAGGCATTAGATTCTCATAAGGAGGGCACAACCTAGACCCCTCGCATGTGCAGTTCACAGTAGGGTTCACGCTCCTATGAGAATCTAATGCTGCTGCTGACAGGAGGCGGAGCTTACGCAATGATGCGAGCAATGCGGAGCGGCTGTAAATACAGATGAAGACTTGCTCGTCCCCCGCCCCAACCCTGGCGCTCACGGTTCCTAACAGGCCACAGACCAGTACCGGTCCACAGGGCAGGATTTGGGGATTGCAGGAATAAAGGATTTCAGACAAATAATGTCACTGCAATGCTACGGAATGTGGCTGGATATTGAAGCACTCAGGCTCCTGACAAGTGCACTCGTAGATATCTAAACCCTCTGCCTTTAGGATCTCATCCAATCACGTGGCTTTAAATATTATTGTAAGTAGAATAAAATAAAATTCTGTAACTTACAAGGCCAGTGAGAGGGCCCCTACCCATCTCTCTGAGCTCACGTTCAGCCCATCACTCCGTGAACTCTAACCACACTGGCCTGCTTTCCGTACTTCGCAGTTGCTTGTAAAGAGCCCTTGACCTTTCTGCTGCTTCTGCACGAATAACTCTACCCCTGGACTTTCAAAATCCTGGTTCCTTTGCATTATTTATATCTTGGCTTAAATACCATTTCCAGAGAGTGATTTATGGAATTAATATCTAGCTCTAAATGGAAGCTGAGGAAGAAAAGATGAATTTCTAGAAGGGAAAAAACAGTAAGTTCAGTGGGAGCTCTCCTCCCCTACCAATGGGAAAAGGAAAAATTACTGTAGTAAACCCTATTGGAGGGAAGAGGGTTTCTTCTCCACTCTTCATGTTTCATTCTGTTGAAACTCCTCTAACCCTCCTAGCCTCATTCCAAGTCTATTAACCTAATTATCCCCAGGAGACAAGGATCGACTTAATCTGTCAAACCCAGCATGTGTGCTCTTACCTCTTTTTCTTCCCCCATGAAGCACTACTTTGCTGGACCCACTTTGCTATACATTTCATAGAGATATCCTCTGCCCTTGAATTGAATAGGTAAATCCACCTATATCCCTCTTAGCTACAGATATAAGCCATTTTCTTTTTTTGTTTGTTTTTTGATATGGGGTCTGGCTCTGTTTCCCAGACTGGAGTGCAGTGGTACAATCACAGCTCACTGTAACCTCGAAGTCCTGGGCTCAAGCGATCCTCCCGCCTCAGCCTCCAGAGTAGCTGGGACTACAGGCATGTATCACCACCATTGTCTAATTTTTTTTCATTGCAGAGACAGAGTCTCACTATGTTGCCCAGGATGGCCTCAAGCAATCCTCCCACTTTGGCCTCCCAAAGTGCTGGGATTACAGGTGTGAGCCACCCCACCTCGCCATAAGCCATATTCTTACTATTTACTTCATCTGTAAAAAAGGTTACATACTGGTCCACATTTGCCTTATGATACTCTATATATCTTTTGACCCCTCCAATCATGAGGTGAACAAGAGGAATGGTGTTATTCAGAACCTCTTAAATCCCAAAAGAAGCAATTCTCTTTCAGCATGTATAACTATAATAAAATGAACCACAATTGGCTTGGAGCTAAAGTCTGAAATGAAGCTTCGGTCTGAGATGAAACTAAGTAGTTGTATTTCTAGTAAAGGTCTTCTGCTTCTTAATTAGAAGAAAAATTAATAAGACCACCTGACGTAAAGTATTATTTTTGTATAAGACACATACTCATAACCTGCACAATGGCACAAGAATTACTTGTTGAAGTACTAAATAAATAAATGAATGATGTTCTTTCTTTCCCTCAGGTGGCACAAGATGCACACAATTCAACACCAACAGGAATTCAGTCTATTTGTCCTCCAAGATACAAGCACAGCAGCAAGGCATCCATATCCACGCACAAGAGTGGCCAAGGTGAAGAGGATGAAGGGCTATAGCAACTGCTTCAGCAGACAAAATTTCCAGAGCTGGTAGATGGATAGAAATTATATAAATAGAAATTATATAAATTTAGGTAAATTCAGAAGGGCTGAGGGTTCACACGGCAAGCTAGCAGTGAAGAGTTACTGAGAACATGGCGAAAATGACAATTTGGGAGAAATCAACAGGAAATAAAAAATGTATTATTAGTATGTCCTCCAAACCTGGAGAAATACTTCTCCCAGCAACTACCTTTTAAACCGCTGCACCTATTGAATTATATTTTACTAATTGCCCTTTTTTGTTCTTGTTCTTGGTCTCCTTGAGGCTGGAAGTTTGAAAAGTAAAAATTACCCAGTAGCGTAAGAAGTATTTTCTTGAAATTTTATTTAAACTCCACAAAATAGTGACTCTAACTAAGGAGAAAATTAAAAGAACAGAAGATAGATTCATGTTTTTATTCAATTATTTTGCTAGCTTCTTGCATTAAGCAATGATTCCATAAAAGTGGCAAACACTTACTCTGCCAATTTCCAGGGGGCATTTAAAAGTTCCCATGACTCTTTGCTGAGCACAAACACTAGCCTCATGGGAAGAACTTCCAATTCACAGCTGTTTAGCATCCCATTATCATGGCTTGTTATCGCAGTTGCCTGGATTGTCTCTTTGAAGATCAATTTCCTAGTGAGCAATCAGATCAAGGGTAGTCAATCTAATTCAGTCACTTTAATGACCAGATAACTGGAATAGTGCTGGTAATTTTCATGATTAAAATGACAAATACAATTCAATTGTGCAAAATTGATATATCTCAGTTCTTGGCTGTGATGTCGACACACGCACAGACAAAACCCTTCTGAGCCTGACCAGAGCACACTGTGGACATGGTCCATGACCTCCTCCTCTTGCCATCGCACCACACGGTTGGAATCTGTCACTTTGAACAGCCCATAATAATAACACATTTTTTTCCATATTCCTTTCACAACCTTTTCTTAGTGAAAAATGAATTAAATTGTACCCTACCTCAATCATATTGAATTCAGATGTGAAGTTCTGACAATATAATTAAAGTAATCACAATTGCTTATTACTCTGGCTGGAAAAGTTTCCTCTGTTTGCAAAACAAACATAATGCCATATAATTTGCGATTTTGGAGAACATTTTAGAAAAAGGAAATATGGAGCACCTGTTGTTGTCAAGGCTCAGGAAAACTGCCAGTCGCATTTTAAATGCTGCCTTTACCTGTTTTTTTGCAACAGCTGAGTCTTACCATCTGGGCCAGGCTGAAATTTCCATGAGTTCAGCCAAATTGTCAGACTAGCTTTCTTTTGCCGGTCCTTCAAGAAACGGGCTGCTTGGAAAAACTAAAAACACATTGACATCAGAAAGCCTTCTCCAACTGCATGAAGTCTGAGTGCATGAAACGATGGAAAGAACATTAGACTCACACACCATATAATCATTTCTAGTGTAGCACTATATCAGAATTAGGGATTAAGCCAATAGAGCGGGTTTGTTTAGAATTGTGATAACTTCTGAGTGCAGAGCAGCATAAAATCATTCCTCAAAATGCAACATTGCATTTTCCTAATGGACAACTAAATAAATAAACATGTTGTGAATGTTTCAACAAATCAAGCAACAGAACACTTTAGAGCAAAAACAATATATACTCTCAGACCATAATCTTTTTGTATGGAACATTTTAGATAATGCCAATGGAATTTAACTGCCCTTAACCCATTTTATCCTCAGAGACCGCAGATATTTTAACTTCAGAGATTTTAAGTGTTAATTTTTAACTTCAACTGATTATCAATTAAAATGAAAAAAAGAATCACATCAGAAGATTATTGGCTGGTACAATGGGCAACATTTTTTAATGAGGTATAATTTTCAAACAGTGAAATGCATAGATCTTAAGTGTAATATCTTAATGCATTTGACAACTGCATACATCCATGTACCCCACATACTTACCAAGATACAAAATATTCCCATCAACCCAACAAGTTCCCTCTCCATGCTATTCCCAATCTCCACTCCACTATTCTGATTTCTTACACCAGATTTACCTCTTAGAAAATTTCATATAAATGGAATTATATAGTTTGTACTTTTTGTGTGTCTGCCTTATTGTTTTAAGTTGCTTCTACATCATTGCATGTTAAAATATTATTTCATTTATTTTTACCTTTGAGGAAACCTAATTAGTAGTTTTATTATTTATGATTTCTGATTTTTTGTTTGTGTATTTGCCTGCTTCAAAGTTAGGAAGGTATTTTCCTTTTTTTTCCCCCTAGCAGTTTTATAAATTATAGCCTTTCTGCTTAGGCCTATAATTTAAATTAATTTTTGTGTATGGTATGAGGTGTTGCTTGAGTTCTTTTTGTCTCTTTTTCCTTAAATATTTAATAGAATCCACCAGGGAATCCATCTGGTCCTAAAGGTTTCTTCTGGGAAAGTTTTTAATCATAAATACAATCTCTTTAAAAATATTAAACTATTCTATTTTTTAATCTTTTCTGTGTCAATTACGTGATTGTGCATTTCATCTGAATTACCAAATTTATTGGCATAAATTCCCACAATAATCTTTATTAAGTATTTTATAATTTTAAAAATCTCTAGTAGTTCTCCCTTTTTCATTTCAGATATTTATCTTTGTGTATTCTTTTTTTCTTGGTCATTCTAGAGTTTATAATTTTTTTTGTTTTTGAAGAAACCATTTTATGTTTCATTAGTTTATTCTATTGTTTCTTTGTTTTCTAGTTCATTGATCTTTACTTTTATCTTTATTATTTCTTTCATTTTACTTTGTTTTTAATTTGCTCTTCTTCCTTTAGCTTCTAAAGGAAGCTAGATCACTGACTTTAAAACTTTGTTTATGATACATTTAAAGATATAAATTTTCTCCTAAGCACTTTTTTTCTGCATCACACAAATTTTGATGTTTTCACTATCATTAATTTGAAATATTATTAATTTCACTTGTTATATCAGCTTTCACCTATAGGTTTCAACCTATATGTTATTTAGAAGGGTATTTTTAAATTTTCAAATATTTGGAGACTTCCAGATATTTTTTGTTATTGATTTTTAATTTAATTCAATTGTGGTCATAGAACATACTCTAAGATTGAATTCTTTTGAAATTTATTGAGACATATGGTCATCATGGTGAATGTTCCATATACACTTGAAAAAAAATGTGAATTCTACAGTTGTAGGGTGGATTGTTTTATACATGTCAATTAAGTTAAGTTAGTTGACAGTATTTTTCACATCTTCTGTATCCTTATTCAATTTTTCTATGTTTTTCTTATAATTACTGAAAGAAGAATGCTCAAGTCTCCAAAAATGATTCTGGGTTTGTCTATTATTGTCTTTAATTTTGTTACTTTTTTGCATTATAATTTCGTAGTCACGTTATTATGTGCATATGCAAGATTGTTAAGTCTCTTTGATGCATCAATTCTTTCATCGTGATGTAATGTTCCTCTTTATCTCTGATAATATAATTTCTCTTAAAGTCAACTTTGATACTATTTATATGGCCAATCCAGCTTTCTTATAGTTAGTGTTTGTACACTGTTTAATCTTTTTTACTTTTAAATTGTCAGTGACATTTTATTAAAATGCATCTCTTGTATGAGGCATATAATCAGTTCTTGCTTTTAATCACATCCAGTATTTGGCTCACAGTTTTCCAGTTCTCTGCTGTTCTGTGCCAGGCCTCAAAGAGGCTCGCCCTGTGAATGCATAACTTGGACATTTGGCCCTCTTCTTTGATCCCTGCCCCGCAAATCACAGCCACATCTGCAACTTCAACCTTCAATCACTGCCTCCGGAGCTCAGTGAGACTGCCGAACTCTGGAATTCACTTCCCTGTGCTATTGTCCAGAAAGGGCTTCCAGGCAGCAAGCCAGGGAGTTTCTGTGGTTCACCCCATTTGTCTTTGTTCTCTCAGGGATTATAATCCTACAATGACTTCTGTCCCATAGCCAATAGTCAGTTTGAGTGCTTTGTTCTGTAATAGTTACTTCATGATTGGGGCAAGCAAAATTTGTAAGCAGCAATTTTAGTACATACTTTCCTTGCAAGCATTTAATACTTTTCTTGTAAGCATTCACAAGCAAGTGAAGGTATTGTACAGCTAGTAGCTTATACTATGTAGAGTAGTGTCTCTTTAAGAAAAAGAATACAGAACTAAGGTTAGGTGTGAATGTGAATACTTGTCTAGAGAAAAGAAATCACAGCAAATGACAGTTTTTAAAATTTGCCAAGTACAAAAAAAATTGCAAAACAACAAGTATCACAAAAAGCAGAAAATAATCCATTGATTTTATTAATTAAATGCCTATCTGTCATAATACTTTTTTATCCTATATTTTTGGCCATAATCTTTTTTATTATCTCTTTATAGCTCAATAATTTCATACTATAATTTGCTTTAGAGAGAATGGCATGGTTGGTTAAAATTTTTTATCATTAATAGTTTAGATTAATTTCTTTTAGCTTTATAGCATGTCATTGGTGTCACTTTTATTAAGAATTTTCAGATTGTAGTCACATTTATGGAAAAATCAAAGATTTTTAAAAATATATGAGGTATAATATTTCTGGGCATTTCAAGTTTACTTGTGCAATGACTAAATGTGATCAAATTGGCAAGAAATTTATAATTTTCTAGTATTTTTTTCCTAATGTGTGTCTTCACTCCCTATGTTTAAATGCATGAATAAATACTAAAGTTTCCTATTTATTTTCATTATTCAAACTTTCTCCTTTTATTAAATCACTGCCTTTGATGAGATATGACAATTTGTTAAAATTTGCTTCTGATGTCAGAATAATTTCTTAATATTTCATCCTTGATTTTATCATTTTGTTTAGATTCAACTAATTTTCACGTAATACCCTGAAATTCTTTTGACTAAAGATAAACATATAAAAGAAGATACCTTTTATATACATTAAAAATCAGAAGCCTATAATATCTGTTTTTTCAAAGGGTTCTAAAATGTCTTTCTAATGTGTAGTTTAAAATTAAGTACTTGAATTTTATCAACTTTTTGAATAAATTGCTTGCATTTTATTGATGTTCCATGTGTTGAAATATACTTTAGAGTATTTAAAATGCTGTAGCTATGTTCCAGGTCTTGCACAGTTTTACAATGAACAGATCATCTCACTGCACATATTAACTTTAAAGAAGTTGGCATGAACGTACACAACACTTCAAATGCGAAAGAAAACCTATTACTTTTGTGAAATACCAAAAATTATCAATAATCTCACAGACTGTGAATGCAGCTTTTTTCCCCTCTGATGAGAATAAGAGAAGTGGTCCATTATGCATATGTTGCCTACTTATTAATATTTTATAGAAAGTATGTGCAGCTCTTTGTCCTCAACTTTCAGTCATATGAAAGTCATAACAAATGTTGTTAAAGGACTTTTTACAATCATCCTAAATTTCATTTGTTGAAAAAAAATCACTGATAAATGATTTCCAGTTGACAAAAAATGTTAAGAATTGCTTGGAGGCGTTTGCCCTGTAACAGCAGTGCATAATAATTGTCAATTAATCGGTCAGCAGTTGCCCTATCTGAGGTGAAAGCTGTAATAATGGAGTTGTGTTTAGTGTCTGCTTTATTTGTTAGAGTCACCACTTCATTTTGTCCATGCCTTCCAATTCTTTTGTTTAATTTTTCATAAACTATTTGGATAAATCACATTTTTAGACTATAAAATTTTTAAAATTCTTGTGCAAATGGATCAAAATAGCGACCAAATTCAACCACTATCATACCATTTCCACTACTTGATGAATGTCCTTGGCATCAAAACCTTTGAAGAGTAAACTTCATCCACTTAAAAACTTAACTGCAACTACTCCTTTTGGCACTTACAGAGCTGAACATTCAGTCTTGTCTGTTTAAGATACTGTTCTAGTTAATTTTCATTTAATTTTCAAAATCATTTTTAAAGATACATCATAAACTGTTTTCTTACAGTGAATGGAGGAGTTTGACAGGGGAACGCTTTTGTAAGCAAACACTGAAATGCGTTATTAGAACATGTTTCTTTCTCTATTGGTTGATACTACATGGGTTTACATATGCAGCTATAAAAGGCAATTGTAAGCATGCTTTCTTAAAGATTCATCATAAACTGTTTTCTTTCAGTTAATGGAAGTGTTTGACAAACACCTTTCCAAGCTAACCTTAAGAATATGTTATTAGAACATGTTTCTTGCTCCACTGGGCCAGAGCGGGCCAAGTAGAGCGATCCAGCAATAAGAGGCAAGTGTGAGCATCCTAAGATGTTTTCTTTAAGATGCATCATGATCTCTTTTATTTCAGTAAATGGAAGAGTTCGACAGAAAATGTAGCTTTTTTTGACAAATATCTTCCTGACTTTTAAGGGATCCTAATGTATTCATCCAGCCTGAAGATTGATCTAAAATAAATATGGTCTCTCTTATTTATAAACAGTTGATAAACAAAAAATATAAGCAATTTTTAGAATTGGAATAGGCTACCAAGGGTCCTGTAGGAGTTTAAAATATTTTCATTTTTTCTCAAATGTTGTTTAAAAAATCATCTCCTTTTCCATTAAATATTACCTTTGATTCTCTATTAATATTCCTGGTTCCATGATTGCAAATGAACTAACCATTATTCATTAAAAAGTGAATGCAATTATTGTTCATTACAATACTTATTAGAACATAGCACTTACCAATGTCAACAAATTTATCTAAACAAAGCTATTGCTCTTCGTCATGCTCTTTTTCGACCATACAAATTTTATTTCTCTTTACCATTATTCATCTCTCCCCTCTCTTTTTTCCCCTGTTTGGGTGTGTCCTTATTCTTATAATTTCTGTTATCATTTGAATTATTTTTATTTTTAGAAATTATCATTCTTTGACATTATTTTTATAATTTTTGACCATCATGGGTTGTTTTAATTTTCATATTAAAATAATTAGAAAGTTTTTGACATTTTGAACTTCTGCACCCATCTTTTTTTGTTGTTGCTGTTTTTCCGGAGGGAGTGAAGGTGTATGAATCGAGCTTCTACCAGGATAGTGCTGTTATTAGCAACCATTCTGAAAGCATACACAATACTATGCTTAATTTAAAGTATATGCAAGGACAATTTTAATGCAATTTAAAATTGTTGCTATGTGCACTGAGCCACAGATACGTGTAATCAAATTACTTATATACTAATTCTTGACTTATTGATTAATACATGGAATTTTGTCACTGAAACATTTATGGATCAATTAGAACATTTTATATATCTGCCCTTGACAGTAATACCTGTCTTAATGCACCTTTAATCCAATGCAAGTGGGAGAAAAGAATTCATTACCAGTAGAAAGGAAATCTTACAACTAGTGGAATAGATCTGGCTCCAGATATTTTCTAACTATTCCTTCCAACAAAACTTATCTTGTCTGTATCCCAATAACTCATGATCATTATCTGACTTCAAATAAGCTGGAATATAGCCAAAAGATGACCAAGAAAGCTGGTTAATCAAGTCTTTGCTATACTTTCAATTAAAATATCTATCTTAGATGGACATTTGCTGATGACATATCACATAGACCCATGAGCTGTTGGAATATGTCTTCCTTTTTCTCAAACTTCTAACTATACACATCCTGCCTTGCTTTTGCCAAATTAACTGACTCCTACTTTGCTCAGAAAATTAACCCTGTTGCTGTCCTTCTTCTTCTTTCCTCCTTCAAAATTGAATTACTTTTTATTACTTCAATATGTTCTTATTAATTAATTTATTGCTTTTGATAAATGTCTACTTCTACCCTGGCTTCTTCCCCTTTGATATAAAAAATTACTCAGATAACACTATGCCAAAAATAAGGCTTTAATTCTTATACTCATTCATTTACTTAACAAACATTTCCTCATACTTACTCTGTGCCAGACACTTGATTAATAAGGCAGACCAAGGTTCCTGTCCTTACAGAGTTTACAATCTAAGGGAAGACACATAATAAACAAATACAAAATAAATACATATTATAACCAACAAATTTCGTTTGCCCATGAGGCTAACTAATTGTGAAACATAATTTGAATTCTACATTATGAAATACAATAAAATGTTTAGTTAAAATATTAGTTGCAAAGAAAGTAGCTTATATCAGACGACTGATAAAAGCTAATTTCATATTGGGAAGTACTTACTGACCAAAAAAACAAGATAGTAATATTAGAACAGATATCAGAATTGTTAGATTTTGATTACACAAAAATGAAAATCATTTTATGTAAAAATATCTCAAACAAAATTTAAATGTCAAATGAAAAAGTGTCAAATGTTAGATTTTGATTACACAAAAATGAAAATCATTTTATGTAAAAATATCTCAAACAAAATTTAAATGTCAAATGAAAAAGTGTCAAATGAAAACTGAGAAGAAAGATTAGCAATTTTTATAACAGGCAAGAAGTTAATATTTTTATCATAACAGAAATTAAGAGTCAGTAGTGAAAAAAGTAGTGTGATTTTGTTTTAATGAGCAGAGAACATAAGAAAATTCACAGAAGAAATAAAAAAACTTTTCCAGTTATAATAAGACATATCTATAGATGATTTTGTCACTATTTAAAGGGAAAACTCATTTACGGGAAGCTATGTTTTTTGCATTTAAAATTGGTAAATTATTCCATGCACTCATTTCTTACGCAAGTATTTTTGGAATATCTACTATGAGCTGGATGCTGCTAGATGCTGAAACCTTTAAAAATGCATAAAATTTTTATGATCTTTGTAATTACAACGATAAGCTAACTCTCTTAAACTCCCAGTGGGAGTTTAAATTGATACAACATTTTTAGAAGGCAAACTGGAAATATCTTCAATATTTGCATATGATTTGACTCAACAATTATGCTTGCAGAAAAAAAATCATTGGAATATTGTGCAAAGATATGTGCACATCAATGCTTTTCTTGGTTCTGTGTGTAATATTAAATGAATTAGTAGTGATTAAGAATAGAGGATTATTAATAGTTAAATTATTATATATTCAAACAATTGAAACTATGTAGCTATTAATGTTAATGAATGAATGAATGAATGGTGGGATTATAGTTACTTTTACCATCTTTTTAAAATTAATTATTCAAGTAACATAAGTACATTCATTCTATTTTTTAAAAAAATACAGCAAAACGA
This sequence comes from Indri indri, assembly GCA_004363605.1. NCBI lineage: Eukaryota > Metazoa > Chordata > Mammalia > Primates > Indriidae > Indri > Indri indri. Next base: position 65,085 of record RJWJ010000966.1, on the reverse strand, counting down.
GTCCAATGTTTCCGTGTTGATTTTCTGTCTAGATGATCTGTCCAGTGCTGAAAGTGGTGCTGAGGTCTCCGACAATTACTGTATTGGGGCCTATGTCTCTCTTTAGTACTGATTTAATATTTTCTTTATATATCTGGGTGCTCCAGGATTGGGTGCATATGTAAATAGGATTGTTATATCCTCTTGCTGAATTGATCCCCTTATCATTTGATGAGGACAAATTTTTGTTATAAAAGTAATCCAACCAACACAAGAAGAAAGAATTAAGCAATTAGAATACCATAATTTTGTAGTGCCTGGCGAATTAATGGATCGAGGCAATGATCATCTGTGGCTGCTAACATCACTGAAAGAGCAATCTGGCCTCATGTGCCCCCTGATGGAGGTTCAAAATGCCATCTATGAAGCAGTCTTGGAAGAGAAAAAAAAACAGCAAAAAGTAATAAAAGAAGAAAAGAAAACATTAACCATTTGAAAACTTCTAATGGAAATATTCATAACATCTCAAACTTTATAAAACACCTACAAGGCCTCATATACATATCAGTGAAATGGCAATATCTAGCACCTTATTGGATCTCAAAAAAATTGAATGAATAAGTGAATATATTTATTGAAGATACTCACTTTGGATTTGGAAAGCTGCTAAAAATGTACTCCCAAAACTCTCAGTAGAAAATTTTAAGAGAAAATTTGTTTCCTAATGAATATTGAACATATATGATTATTGATTCAGAGGAGAAAGACAAAAATATAGCCAATATAATGTAAGCCCATAGTCTTCTTCCATGATAAAGCATATTTCTAACATAAAAGAAATAGTAAGCTGTTAACGATTGCGACTCACTATTAAATTCAGCTTGCAAGCTTCTCTCAAAAATAATCATAATAAAAGGTACTTCTGAAAGGACTTTTTGCTGGTTAAGGTTTGAAAGTCAGCATGGGCTGCACAACCCCATGCAGGGGAGAATGAATGTGCTGAGGAGGTGGCAAGCTCGTTGTCCACAGGGGAAGGAAAAAACTGTGTCATCCAAATACTTGAAAAGTCATCCTGCTGAGCTGCAGCTTTGCAATGATAGCCCCTTTGTCCACCCTGTTGGACTCCCGTGGCTCTGATACTCATAATACTATTAATATTTCCTACCTAGTCTATGGCATTGATTATTTTGTGATGATATTACAAACTATATCTTAGGCATTTTCTAAGAGGCTATCCAGAGCATAGTCACACATACTCAGTTTCATACTTAGAATGCATTGTCTAAACCATTTTTATTGAGTTTAAAGCCAAAAGAAAAGTATGATTCCACTAGTATAAAACAGGCATACTTAAGCAAGGAACAACTGTTTAAGTGGAACAAAACACTGGTTTTAAGAAAAATTTATTAATAAAGCTTTATTTATTTAGCAATGTTGAATTGCCTAATGATATTCATTTGCATATTGTAATTACCTTATCATTGACTCAAAAGTTATAAAGGGCACAAAACATGCCGCCAACAAACTTCACACCCTAGGACAGTCATTTAAACCTCCATTTCTTCATGTGAGGAATCAGGAAGAATTGAAATAAGTCATCTCCAAAATACTTCCAATTCTGGAGGTTTCGGAGACTATGATGACCTTTTGGCATCCTATGCTCAACATCACAAGCAATGCCCACCTATATAATTGTCTAATTGACATGTTTGTATGTGCGTTTAAGATCATAATCACAAAAATGTTTTAACACATTTTTCTAGAGAATCAAAGGCCATACCTACTATAATTTGTGGTTAAAAAAAAAAAGAAGAAGAATCAGATACAGATACAGACCCTGCCCTAGAAGGCTGCTAGAAGGATAGTGATGTAGATAAAAGCAGGTAATTTTCAATGCTCAGATGCAGTAAGTGTTACCACAGAGATAAAGACAAAGTACCCTCTCAGAATCAGGGAAGCATTCGTGTAGGTCGTGACATTTTGAACTGAATCTTTAAAGATGAGAGTGGTCTAGTAGAGTGTCCCCTACGTGTTTCCAAATACCTGTCATAGTTCCCTAAGAGTTAGTTTCCCAATATTATTATTATCTAGTGGGTGCTAAAAATGTTTTTTCCATTTAATAGAAAATGAAGAAATTCTAAATCCTTGGATCACATCTGAAAAAGACATAAAAATTACACGAATAAGTTTGAGATGCTAAGAACAAAATTTCTATAACCCTCTAAAAATGTTATTCGCTATAACTTGAAGAAATTTCTCAAAATTTCCAGCAACCCTTGAACTTGGTACCCAGTGCTGGTACTACATCATCTTAATAATCAGTACATTTTTGCTTATTAATTATAGCCTAATTTATTAACAATAATTAAGCTCATTTATTCTTTGAATCTTTATAGAGAAAGAAAAAGAACTGGCTACCTTGTTGATGATAATCCATTACACAATAGCATTAAATTTAAAAACAAATATAGTGGGTATGGAGACAGGATATAATTTTAAGTATACAATGAATATATAGAATTTCTTTATCCTATAAAATAATCTTAATGTCTAAATAGAGCTCCTATTCTCCCAATATATTAGAACTTGAAACAGCCTTTTTTATAGTTAAAAGGCATTAACTTTTTCAAACTAATAAAACTTAACTATGTTCAGCATAAGGTTTTCTCAATCAGTTTGGTCTTTTCTCCACTCTTCTCCCTATTCTTCCAAAGTTGTCTTACCAAACGAAAACATTAAAAATAGAAAGCTTGTCACAGCCCAATAGCAGACAGAATAGTTACTTTAAAAAAGTGTTCCAAAACACTGACAGAGCAGGGGTCCCGAAACTGACAATGAATACTTTGCAAATTTTGGAAGTGTTTGAGTCATTTTTCCTAATTACTACCACCATATGATACCCAGTTATTCACAGTGTGCGATAAGATTGAAAGTTTTTGATTATTCCAGGGGGCCTGGGAGAGATCATATGGCACAGGAGGCTGTAACAGCAGGAGCAGTTGCAGCCAGACTCCCCTAAGGTGATTCTTCCGCAGACAATGCAAGCATAACTACAAGCTGTCAGCACCAGGGAGGGGTGCAGGGCGCTGTGTTGACAATCCCACCCTTGCAGCCCACTGGCTGGATGACCCTGCTTTTTTTCAGTTTTAAGGTTCCTAAATGCATTTAAAATTGACAATTTACTTTCAGTTCTTCTCCTGCCTCAGTCTTTCTTTAGCAGAAAAAAAAAAAATATTCCTCTTTTAAACCATAGGCTTCAAAGTACTAAATGACCCGCTAAAGGAGTAACTTTAACTCTAAGTATCACATATGCAAAACCAGAGGGCAACAAACCATAGGAAGAATCAAAGTCACAAATACCCACCAATTTTACAGAGCCTTTGTGGCAGAGTTGGCGATTAGATGAAATGACTTTCAAAGGGTGAGATTCAATGGAAGGGCTCATTATTTCTATTACTGGTGGAGCTGCTAAGGGTCATGTCCATTATGCAAGGGCAGAAGAGACAGGAGGGAAAAAAAAACCCATTAGAGTTTAGTTCATGGTTATATCTTTGGCCATAGGCTCTTATTTAATATCAAAACTAATTTAATGTTTTAAACCATTTGTTTTCTGTTTTTCACAAACATTTCAAATGTATATTAAGTAAAAGTTTCCTAATCATTTTGATACATTTTCCTTAGATTTTGAATCATTTCTTAGTATATTTGAGAATTTTTCAAGTTATGTCCTCAGAGTCTACACCTTGGAAAAGACTTACAATAATAACTTCATACAAGGAAATAATTCTTGATATTCAATAACAGAATGTATTTAATGAGTCTAAGATGAGCCTGCTCCCCAATTCACTGTCTTTAGAAAAATCAGGAAAAATACACATATTTTTCCCTTTTTATTATTTTTTTTCACATTTTTGTCTATTTGGAATAAAGATTCCTAATTACTCAGTTGATCCTAATACAATGGGCCTTCTGAGCACTTACTTCTTCTATGGATAATAATGTTCTTTGACATAGAATCTCGCACATAAAGTTTTCAAAGCATGAAAAAGGGGGAAGAATGTTGACCCCTTTCCCTCTCAACCCTCCACCCTCCACTAAATTTAACTGGGCCCAACCTTGTGTTAGTTTTGTTTTTCTGGAAAAGAAAATACAGCCTCTACCCTCAATAAATGTACAATCTAACTAGGAAGTCTTCAGAGTAGGGCATTTCTAAGTTTTGATTTTGATTATCTTACTTCCAGACAGCTTGAAAGGCCAAAATACCATTTGGTTATGGACTGCAAGCAGTATGATTCGAAAACAAAAGTATTAATAATAAATGTTACTTATTACTTTATTACAATGTCATAACTGTTGCTAGTTAACAATTGTTTACTGAAGACATGTTTAAATTGAGTATTTCTAAATGTGTAAATAAGAAAAAGCAACTGAGCCAATGAAGTTTAGGTCCCCACATCTGTTGAGTAAATATGAGTAAAAAACTCAGTGAGAAGTCATTCCCTATTGGTGATGCAGCAGTTCTTAAAGTTACTGGTTTGTAAGGAATCACATGGGAGCTAAACAATGGAAGGGGTCTGAGGCCTTTTTCAAGGGATGGAGAACATCCTCCTCCCTCATTCAGGTGATGTTTTGAGACACAGCCATTCATTTTGGCTCCCTCTTTTTGAACGAGTTTCTACTTAGGAACTTAAAAGCAATAGCCACAGAAATAAGTAGGGAACTCAGTGTTTAAGCATCAACATTATGCTACACACAATATTGGGCGTATACATACATCCTATGATTTAATCATGACAACAATACTATAAGATGGGAATCATACTATTAGCCTATTTTTACAGATGACAAAACGGAGGTCTGGGCAAGAAGTTGAATGATATGTCCAAATTCATACCATTGATAACACGAAAGCAAGACTTTGATTTCAGGACTTTTAGTATTGCCTTTGTTTAACACTTTTTATTTTTAAAATAATTTGACTCATAAGAAGTTACAAAAAATAATAAATTTTATCACCATGTTATTTTTATGCAACTTTTCCCGATGATAATATCTAACTTATACAATCATAGTGCATTGCTAAAATCAGGAAACTAACATTGATGCAATACCACTAAGTCAGGTTCAGACCCTGCTCACATTTTAAAGGTGTTTCCGTGCACTCCTTTGTGGGGATGTGTGTGTATTTCTATGAAGTGTAGATTTATGGAACCATCACCAGAATCCGGATGCAGAAATGCTCTATCGCCACAAAGAAAACGCCACATGCTATCCCTCAATGGCCACATTTTGCACTGGATCCCAACCCTTGGCAGTCAGTGATCTGTTCTCCATCACTGGAGTTAAAGTGATGTAACCAGGCCCACGAGATTGCTAAATGAATGGCCGTTTTTCCTGAAATTTTATTTGCAGTCTTTATAAATGGTAGAGTGTAGCACATATTAAAATGTGCTATACATGCATAGGCAAGCAAAAGTTTGAACATGGATTTAAGTGTACAAGAGAGGAAAATATTATACAAGTTCATCACTGCATCCCTATTTATAATTCTTTTTCAAAAACTAGTAGTGGTAACTTTTGCTTTCTTTTATTTAAAATATTTATCAGCATTATCATCATTAATAAATAAAAGTATATTTAAATGTTGCTTGATTCCACTTATATGAGGTATCTAAAATAGTCACACTTACAGAAACAGAGAGTAGAATGTTGGTTGTCAGGGACTGAGGGGAGGGGAAACGGGGAGTTACCGTTCAATGGACATTAACTTCCAGTTATAAAAAATGAATAAGTTTGAGCAATTTGATGCACCTGTAGTTAACAATATTGCATTGCGAATTTAAGAATTTGTTAAAAGAGCAGATCTCATGTCAAATTTTCTTACCTTATTAACAAAAAAGAGAGAAAAAATAAATATTTTGCACACATTTTTAAAATTACACAAATACCTGAATTTCACATTTTGTTTCACAACTTTAAATGGTGTTAAAAAAAGGTATTTTAGTACTGAAACACAGCTAACTTAAGGAAAAGGTACAAATGAGTAATTCCTCATAAATAAAATATAATCTTTGGGACTGCTATTTTTCCATTTTGAACACTCTCCACCTTTAGTCCGTAATAATTATGTCTACTCCATGCAAAATAATGATTTCTTAAGAGGCAATAGAGAGCAGAGAACAGGTCCATTCTTGAGGTAATTCTGAGTACGTTAAAGTAATTTTTGTCATCTTTTCTTGTCCCTACCTTGGGTGCTTTCTGCTACTCTGTGATCCTCTTCTCTGGGACACAATATCCCAGCTACCCACAGAGTTAGGACATCCTCTAACTGCTCCTCCTCAGATATGGCAAAGATTTTCCTCAGCTAGACTCTCTCAGTGCCTGTCTTCACATCAAATTTGCAAGTCCTGTGGACTATTCTCTTAGGCCCTTGCAGGGTACTGCATAATACATTCCATGCTAATTATCTAATGAGGGTCACTAGATTAATATTTTATCATGCCAGGTGAAATATCATTAGATCAAATAGTACAAAAATTTCCAATTATGTCACTCCTTTGCATTAAGTTCTAGGGCTGATTTGAAGAGGGTGTCACGACAATGGAAATGCTAGGGACAGAAAATAATCCCAATTTTCATTACACTGTCCCAAAGACCACATTGTCACTCACCGTTACAGAGTGCTTTTCAAAATAAGAGCCATTGTGAAAATGGAACCTTGCTATAACCCCGTGTGACAGGCAGGACCTCTATTATTATTCATAGTTTACAGATGAAGCAGATAGCTTCAGCAGTATTAAAAGATTTGTACGAGGTCACTGGCTTATTAAATGACAGACTAAGAGAGAACCAATTTTTATACTCATATAAGACCATAAAGAAGAAGACTGATCCAAATGAATTGTAAAATTTTCTTACAGCCCCAGTAACTATAATTGACCATCCAATGATGCCTTGAATAACAATCTGATATGACAAGACAGATGTGACAAAATCAAAATGATCTATTGATTAGATTTAAGTAGAATTTTTGCATTTGCTTTGTTTAAACTTTGCTACTTTAAATTATTCCCATCACAATAAAATATGCACTAATTCATGTATTTTTATATGCCATCAAATCGATTACTTACAGCAATTCTTTCCATGTTAATAACTGAACACCATCTAATAGCTATAGTTAATTATAATATATTATATATTATACTAATATTTCTTGGGCATGTAATCTTTGCAAGGTGATTTCTAGGCACTGAAGTTACAAGTGTAAGCAAAACAGAGTTCCTGCTCTCATGGAATTTATATTACAGTAGGAGTCTATGCGTAAATATACAAATAATTTAAGAAACTATATATATGGCATATATGTCAGTAATAAGTACTATGAAGAAAAATAAAGCCAGTTAAGAGGATAGAAAGGGATGGAAAATTGCTCGTTTTATGTAGGGTGGTCAGAAAAGGCCTCTCTGTGGTGGTGACATTAGAGCAGAGATCAGAATGATATGAGAGAGTGAACATGTGAACATCTGGAGGAAGATCGTCTAGGCTGATGGATGAATAGCAAGTTAAAAATCTCAGGTGGGAAGTAATTTGAAATATTTGAGGAAGAGCAGGAAGACCAACAAAGCAGGAGCAGACCAAGTGACTTAGAGAGAAAAGAGGGCAAGAGAAAGAGTCCAGAGCTTCATTGTGTCCTTGCTTCCTTGCTGTGGCATGGTGAGCTTTAAGATTTTACTCTAAGTGTGATGGGAATCCATTAGAAGACCTTGGTGTGTGTGTGTGTGTGTGTGTGTGTGTGTGTGGTGTGTTTGTGTTGGGGCTCAGTTGGGTTATAATGTAATTTAGAGGTTTTAAAGTTTTAAAGGGTCTCCCTGTCGTTTAACTAGAAAATTGTTTTAGTTTGCTCAGGCTGCCATTACAAAGTTCCACAGACTGAGTGGCTTAAACAAAAGAAATTTATCCGCTGTGGAAACAACCCAGTGCCCATCAATACATGAGTGGATTAATAAAATGTGGTATATGTATACCATGGAATACTACTCAATCATAAAAAATGACGGTGATCTAGCACCTCTTACATTTTCCTGGATAGAGCTTGAGCCCATTCTCCAAAGTGAGGTAACACAAGAATGGAAGAATAGGCACCACAGGTACTCGCCATCAAACTGGCACTAACTGATCAATACTAAGGTGCTCACACGGTAGTAATATTTTTTTAAGGTAGTGGGGTTGGGGTGGATAAACTCACAGCTAATGGACACAGTGAGCTTTGTTGCAGGGGAAGGGCATGTCTCAAATCATGGTTTGGGTGAGGCAAAGTCATAACATGTAACCAAAATGTTTGTACCCCCATAATATCCTGGAATAAAAAAAAAGAAAAGAAAAGAAAAGAAATTTATCTTCTCACAAGTCTGGAGGCTAGAAGTCCAAGATCAAGCTGTTTGCAAAGTTCCTTCCTTCTGAGGTCTCCTTCACTGGCTTGTAGATGGCCATCTTTTCCATGTGCTTTCCCTTTATCGTCCCTCCACACACATCTGTGCGCAAATTTCCTCCTCTTATAAGGTTGTCAGTTAGATTGGATTGGAGGCCACATAAATGACACTAGTTTAGCTTAATTACCTCTTTAAAGAGCCTATTTCCCAATTCAGTCACTGTATTTAAGATACTGGGGGTGAGAAATTCAACATATAAATTATGGGGTGTCATATGAGGAAAGGGTGAAAACACAAAGATCATTTGGAAGACTACTGCAATACCCAAAGGAAACATTATGCTAATTAGACCAGAATAGAGGTCATGAGAATCAGTAATTACGTAAGTTATATAAAGAAAGGAATTGCGGTGCACATCAAGGTTATTTCATGAAATCCTCCTAACAACATTTTACGTTGTTGCTACTGTTTTCCCCAAGTTGACTCTAATTCCTGCATTAAGTCACACAGCTAGAAATTCAGGAGCTAGAATTCAAATGCAGGCATGTCTGCTTCCAAAGATCACACTATATCCTCTATATCATGCTTCCTGAAGGTTGAGTTTTATCCACTTAGAGTTATTTAATACTATAAGTATAGAAAATATCTTAATTAGGAAGCCTTTGATCATAGAATTAAAGAGGTGGAAGATTACATTAATATACGTGTTCCTAAAGAGATAATGTATATTTAGAGTGCTCTTATACAGAATACTTATCAGTAGTAACTAGTCTTGAATTGAGGCTTTTTGTTCAACAGTCATTTACTTAGTCTCCATTGTTTATTGGTTCCACAATAAATTCTGTGGGAAGTCAGGAGAATTGACTGCCTTTGCTTTGAAGGAATTTTCCATCATGTTGAGAAGAAAGGTGATATGCACATACAAATACAATATTTGCTGTGTACCAAATGAGTTGGCTGACAAACAGTGCTGGAGAAGTTCAAAAAAGGAAAATGGAAAATCACTCTAGCCTTAGAAAAAGTAAAATTGGTGAAGCTTATCTTCCAAGAATCTGTACAAATCCAACTAAAAAATAAGGCAATGTCTAATAAGTTTACCAAAGTAGTCACTCTTCTCTTTTCCAGGTAGGCAAAGGTCTTGTCTTTTTAAGTCCTATGTAAACCTTCACCCTAAAGTTTCAGGCTGCCAAGGATGGCTATTGTTTACTCAGACAGCGTCTTGTGTTTTGCCTATCTAGCAGGCCTCATGTTTCTGTTTCATGCGTTTGTTTGCTGAACACCTGTGTCAGTTAGTAATTGGCAAGCATCAGCAGAGCAGGGAAGAATCATATCTGTTCTAATTCCCTTTTCACTCCCCCAGCACATAGAAAATATTATGGGCAAGAAGTAGATTAAGTTCAAAGACATAAAAAGTGGCAGGAATAGTAATCAGATAAGACATTTATACAAAATGAGATGATCTGGGGCTAGTTTTTTAAGTCATTTTCCTTATGGAAGTACAGGATGATGTGCATACTATTTCATGGACTTTTTTTGTTTTGTTAAATGGCTTAACTACAAATTATGAATGATTTGTCATATTAATAAATATCAACAACATCTTAATGGCTCTATAATGTTTTCTTGTGTGTTTGTATTGTAATTCCTTCAACAAATGCCCTATTGTTGAACATTTAGAGTCTTTATGATTGTTTCCTTTTACAAAAAATTGTATATTATAATTTAATTTTTGTATGTATTTTTAAGATGGGAAATTACTAGGTCAAAAGACATGAATAAATTTAGAGTCTTTGGTATATACCATTAGAATTCTCGCCAGAGAGCATATACTAATGCATCTTTTCATTTTGGGGAACAAGGATAACTGCTATAAACTTCTGGGACCTCCTGAATTTTTTCGTTTGTAAAAATATTTGATGTTTATTGGGTTTTTTGGAGGTTTTGTTTTTGTTTTTTAAGTAGTATTACTTAGTATTCTGTGGTGGTGGATATTTGAAGAATAATTTCTCTCTTTGGGATTAGTCCACTAATACCTACAAATACCAGTGTGTTCTTTCTCTAAAGGAAAACATAAAGCATAGAGAAATTAAGTGCTGCTCAAATTCTGAAACTATGAAAATATAACAATGGAAAAAACAAACAAAGTTTTTAGCTGCTCAATGACTTTAGCAGCTGGTGGATCCTACCATGACTATTTTTGCATAGAATAAAAAAGACACAGCAGGTTCCTTTGGAACATCAAACTGAGAAAATTGACTACAGCTTTAACAGCCTTAAAAGAATTTTTTGGCGGAATGAATAAGTATGTATAATTGAGAAAAATACCCTAATCTGGAGAATAAAATAGATGTAAAAAGAGGCTAAACAAGAATGTTGCTGCCTGTTCTTTTCACAACGATCTTCCACCAGTCCCCGACTGCTGTATTTAGGGAACCAAAGCTTAAAGCTAAAACAGAAGAGGAGGTTGGGCAGCTTAGGATGGAGACAGTGTAGGGCTGCGTAAATGTCAGAGGACTTAGAGCCAGAAGACTTGAGCGCCATGTGGTCATGGGTGGGCTGTGAAGTAAGGAAGCCTGGACTGAAAGCCCAACTCAGCCACTTACTAATTCTATGTTGCTGGGCAAATAACATGTCCCCTCTCTGGCTCAGTTCCTACATTTTCAAACGGAGATAGAAGTAGTGCCTGACTTTCGCAGTGCCTGGCTCATACTACACCTATATTAAATGTAAGCCATTATTTTATTATATAACTGGACTTCTAACTTGGGCAAGTCACCTTACCTTGTATCTCAATTTCTTCAACTGTAAAATGAATTAGTCAGACGATGTACGTGATGTCACATCTATGTGTGAAGGTCTATGTTTCTATGAGAACAACAGCAACAAAAAAAAAATTCACTGGATGCTACCCTGCTACCATCAGAGCAGGTTTGGGAATGATTTGAAGCCAGCAAAGTGAATAGGAAAATGAAGAATTGAGGCAAAGCAGAGAAGAAAAGAGTGACCTTTACAGACAGAGTTTTTGTTATATCTTTGCATACTATAGTTACATCAAAATTATTATTTATTGCATAGGGAAAAAAGCTACTACAAAAGTCATTTGTCCATTTTAACAATAGTGTTTTTTTCAACTTCCTTTCTACCACTATAAAGCATCCTCATAGATGTTATTTTCAAATTCAAATTTAACTGTGCTCATGATTATTCTCTCAAGTACAGAACAACATAATTATATAAAATAATTTTATCTGCCCTAAATACAAGAGTGCTTGTGATTCACTTAAAGTTGAGAAATGACTCCACCTTGCTGGCTTTTAGCCAGGTTATAATTCAAACACAAATCAGGGCTTCTTCACCTTGAGTGTGAGTTTCAAGGACTCTATGAAATGAACATACAGACATTTTCTTGGAAGAGTATCCCTGTCATTCAAAAGAACCATTGTCAAAATAAATTATTGCTTACAAATGTGGTTGCAGTTTTTTACTGAGCTATGAGAGACTGTCCAGTGCTTATCACAATGTATACTACAAATAAATGTTATTGAATTAAGAAATAAATTGAATAAATGATTGAGTAACATTACTTGGCAATGAGGCTTTCCTTGACCATCCTATAAAAATTAAATCCTCAGGCCCCCACCTCCCCTCACTTCCCTTATTTTTGTCCGCTGCACTCCTAGTCATGTTATATCACATATGTTTTTGTTTATGGTCTTTCTCTTAATGCTAGAATGTAAGCTCCACGAGAGAAAGGACATTGTCAGTGTTTCACTTTTTACTATTTTTTCACTGCTGAATCCCCAGTGCATATAGTAGACACTCAATAGAGAGTTACTGTATGAATATATGAGCAAATAATTCACTTGCCCCCTAATTTCTTGTCCAAATTATTCATTCACTTTGAAATTCAAATCTCTCTTTTACACATCACTTTCCCTTCAATCTTCACTTTCAGTATCTCTCACCTGCGAACTTAATGAATATTCTCTCTGTCCAGGTCAATAATGAAAACCTTTAAGCAGAACTGTTTAAACACATTTGATTCAGGTTTTTGCTAATTTCCTTTGTAATCCAGATTCTGGACACCAGCTTGAAAACAGTGATATAATGGAAAGTGTGGGTCTGTGGGGACGAAGGACAGGTAGCAGAGACGGCTCATTTTGCTGCTTAATACGGGGCAGGCACTCTGCTTGGTGCTTCCTCGGTCTGTAGGCTTATTCTTCCTTATTTTAGTGCTAGCAATAGAGCAAATATTTCATCCTTATTTTGCAGATAGTCAGAAGTCTTGGGTTTGAATTCTTGCTTTGCCAATAACCCACATTCACACTCTGAGGTGCCTCTCACGTTGCACCAGGGCTGGTCTGTGTGGCTGACAGCGTGGGGCGCGGTGAGGGTATGCCACCTCTGAGAGTAGATCGTAAAAGACTACGGCTTCCACGCTTTCATCTTGAGTATTCTCTCTCGCTCCTCCCCCCCCCCCCCCCCCCCCCCCCCCCCCCGCCTTTATCTATTTCTCTTCCTCTCTCCTCTCTCGATTACTAGCTCTCACGGCAGTCAGCTGCCAGATAAAGCATAACGAGGCTATTCGGGCAGCCTATGGAGAGGCCCATGGGGCAAGGCCTGCAGCACACGGCCAGTGAGAACTTGAGAACTGCCAGCAACCCTGTGAGTGAGCGTAGAAGCAGATTCTCTAGCTCCAGTCGAGCCTTGAAATGACTGCAGTCCCAGGTGACAACGTGCTGCAACTTCATGAGGGATTGAGAACCACCACCACTCAGCCAAGCCGCTCCCAGATTCCCAGCTCTCAGAAACTGAGATAATAAACGTTTGTTATTCTAAGTTGCTAAATTGTATGGTAATTTGTTATGCCAAAATAGGTAACTAATATAACCACACACTCTCCTATTCTTAAAATAGCAGTTTATTTCATACTTACAAGAGGTCCAAAAAGAACGTTTGTAATGAGCAGGTAGCTCTCCCCTCCAAGTGCTGGTTTAGTAATGAGGCAGATTCCACACCATGGATCCGCCATTCTGCATGGCTTCCCAGCTCATTGTTCTCATTTGTACAGAGCAAACAAAGGGGAAGACAATAGGATTGCAAACGGGAAATTTTTAATGGGCCAGACCTGGAAGTGTTACACATAACTATTTTTGAATTCCATTAGCTAGAAGTGAGTCATAAAGGCTCACCTAACAGAAGGGAAGCTGAGAAATCCATTTGTATGTTCGGTAGGAAGAAATTATGGATTTGGTGATCCAACTAGAGGTCACTTCCAAACTGTGGCTCTAATATTGGTCTCCCTTTTGAACTCCAGATCTGAATATCAAACTGCCTGCCTATTGGACATCTTCACCTCACTTACAGCATGATTTCCCAACCTTGACATTATTTACATTTGGGACCAAGTAATTCTTTGTTAAGGGGCTATACTGTACATTATAAAATTTTAGCAGCTTTTCTGGCCTCTACCCATCAGATGTCACTAGCAAGCAGCCCCCCAGTTGTGAAAAAAAGAAATGTCTTCAGATATTCACATACCCTGGAGGTAAAAATCAACTATTTGATGTTTTAGAAACACCGAAAGCTCATCCTATTCAACAATACACTCATCATCTATTACAATAAATTCACTTCTCTTCCTGATATCCTTAATCCAGGAAATACCAGAAAATTAACCTGATGTTTCAACACCAAATTGACTTTTATTCTTGATTCTATTGTCTCCCTCAACCCAGCTGAAAAACAACCATGAAATTCTGCCAGTCCTACTTCCTTAAAATGTCTCAAATTATTTTTTATTTTCTTTATCGCCAATGCCAACATATGCGTTCTTACTTCCCTTTATTAAAGGCCTTCCAGCCTTCATTTTCCTCTTCCTCTACTCCTAATAATCAATTATCAGAGAAAGCTTCTTTAAAATGGAAATCTGGGGTGGCTTTACAATTAATGATCTGAAACTCCAGCAACTGTAATTTTATTTTCTCCCCGAACTCCCACTAAAAGCCAACAAAATAGAGGAAAAAATAATATTTAGTGAAGCAATAAATTCAATAAGATCAAAAATCACAACTATGAAGAATAAATACCAAAGATAGTAAAGTTTGTAAAATCGAAACTGACATGTTCAGTTTATCTAGACAAAGTTTTCAGAAGAAAGATTTTTCCAAAGTAAGTGAGGTTATCCAGTAAGGAACTGCCCGAATTTGTTTTACTTGGAATTTGGAATTAATGACATAAGGTGAGCAGGCTAATGATACAATTCACTTTTTAAAAAGAAACCTAAATAAAATATTAGATGTAGAAACTACACCTCTTTACAGGTGGGTCACAGAAAAGCTGGAGACATCTCTGTAATTACCCAGTGTCATACCACACAGAATGTTCCAGGTATGCCATCATTATCTCACCAAGTGGACAGTCATTATTCTCTCCCTTCCTGCTAGACTATGCACAGGACCACATGAATGAAGAGCACGGCCGTCTCTAAAAGTCTCCCTGAGCCTAGTTCAACACCATGGCATGGCAGAAAGACAGCACTGAATTTGGAAATTAGCAGATATACCCACCTTTGCCAGCAGGTTACCTTTGTGTCGGAAAAAAGGAAAACTTCTAAGCCACAAGAAACTCTGCATCTGCCAATTTTTTGTCATCTGAAGAGATGAATGTATCCAGAGAGAGACGGGGGGGGGGAAAAAGCCTGCAAGGTTCATTCTGAGTCACTGGGACTTGCAACTTACAGGAAGATAAATCAAGTCAAAAGGGCAAAGAAGTGTTGATGGGAAGTTTCCACAGACCAGAGCAGGAAATTCAAGATGCCTGTCATAACTGTTCACTGCATGCTCTACATTATTTATAGAAGAATAAATTATCTGATCCCAGAAGAACTATCTCAATTCGAATAGGAGTAAGAAATTTCAATGTAAAATTACCATATTAAAAAGAAGAGAAAATCAAAAATCAAATGCAGATGAGGAGCAGATGAGAAAAAATTTATATGTACTTAGTGAAAACTATAACTAATATTTCTTGAACTGAAACATGACATGAAAGAAAACAAGACATCTATAAAAATAAGAACTTAAGGCATAGCGGCAAGAGGTCAACAAAGAAATTGTAAAACAGCAAAGGGACATCAACAGTGAGCTAGTTGTTGAACAAGAAAAAAAAAAAGTGGGCCGGGGGCAGGGGTGGGGACTCCCAAACAAAAGGTAGAAAAAAGGCTGTATGGATATCCTGGATTTACATTTGGCTTCTCCAGCATGGTGATTTCAGCTTTATAATCTTTATGAATGTGGGTCTCTCTGAATCAGGGGTACTACCAGAACAAAGTCTGCCTCTCTCAGGCTCATAGTATCTGGTGCCAATAAAATCTCCCGAAAAATTGTTGGCCAAATTTCTCAGTCTTCTGTTAAATTTTCCATGGCTCAAAGGGTCCTGGTTACAATAAAAGGGGTAGGGGTTCTCAGCATCCCTAACGAACGTATACACAGGACTAAGTCTAAGTAAATGTTGAGTCTGACTCTAGGGCCTGGACAGCCCTTTTCTTAGAGCATTTACTTTAGAAAACTTGTAACCGTGAATTATTCCTCTGCCCTTTGAAATGTATGTGCATCTTCTCTCAGCCTCTTGCCAGTATTGTGACCCAGGAATGTCTTTCTCCATGATCAGGGACCCATCTCTTTGAAATGTAAGCACTGTAGGAAATGGCACCCTATCTCCCAGTCTGTGGGAGAGTAGGAAACTAACTTTAACGAGAGCTAATTAGCAAATATAAATGGCCTAATCACAGAAAATAAAACAAAAAAATGCAAACTCAGGAATAACTCCTTGTGCCAGGCACATCCCATTGATCAATCTCCCTAAAGTCCTCTGGTACTCTTTCCCTAGCTTATCTCTGTGCTTAAAAACCTTCCCACCTTTTCTTTAAGTGGAGTTAATCTCAGTCTTTCTCTCCTTTCACAATAGTCTTGAATAAAGTTTCCTCACCTGTTAAATTTGTCCAGTGCGATTTTATTTTATAAGCCCAAGATGAATGCAATCTGGGCTGGGGAACACATTTACACATTTTAATATGGCTTTGTAATTGATGTCGTTTTTGCTTAATGTTGATTATATACCAAGCTGTTTTTCACCTTCCAAAATTATAAAGTTTCTAAGCCATTCATTCATACAAAGTCTGTGGTAATTAGAACTAGTGGCATGACTCCGCAGATAAGATGCTATATAAAAGAGATGTAGCAAGATACTATGAAACCATGGACAATGAAGATTCTGTATGTTCAACGGATTTCTGAAAATTTAGAGTAAAATTATCAGTGAATACCAGAAAATGGCTTTAGTTCTGACTTGTAAAAAGTAACATGACTTAAAATCAGAATTTTGACAGCTTGGCACAAATTATAAACTAATTAACTGCATCTTACAGGAGTAGAAATGTTCTTAACTATGGAAAGACAGAAAATTAGTCAAACGAAAAGTATTTGAACTATAATCTTATCACTATTACTTTAAAAAGTAACGTACAGCAGCCTCGACATTTAGAAGGGGATCTCTTTACCTATCTCTTTTGCTTTATTTGAAACTGTTCGATATAAGTTTTAATATATGGTCTATTACTCTTTGTTTTAAGAATACAAATGAATATGACATTCTTAAATTTCTTAGGATTGTGATGGCATCAACAAAAGGATACACGGAATTATGGAACAATCTTACTTATTTAGTATCTATTCTACATTTTAGCCACATTGATAGAAATGAAAATATGGCTACAGTTAAAGTAAATCATTTTTCAAGCTGAAATGTTTATAGTATGTTTTATAAATTTAAGCAGCAAAAAATATTTTATCCACAAAATAGAACAAAAATATCTGAAGTGAAAAGCTACAGAAAACAAGTTATGTACATGAATAAAAAGACAAATTAATCAGTGACTTTTTAAAGTATTTCTCTTTTCAAAAACTACATTGTTTTATTTTATGTCATACCTTTCTTCATTAAAGACTTTAACACCTGTCATTAAGTGAAACTATATTTGGATTCCACAACATGATATTTAATGGAAATTTCAAAATCTTTCAAGAACTTCATGAATCACAGACTTCTTTGTTTGTTCTACTAGGCTCACATTAATGCCAGCTCTAGCAAGGGCATAGCAGAACCTATTATGAATTTGGATGTGTCTCTTAAAAAGGATATTCTCCACATTCAAGTAGGGTCAGTATGGCCATTTGAAGATAAATATATGCATAGGTTAGTGGGTACATCTCTCCAAATAGCTGCAACATCTGTTCAAATAACACATTTTCCATTTTCACACTCAAGTCACACCCTCTAATAGTGTGTTACAGATGCTGCAAGTTCTTTAGTAACACCATTCTGCTAACTTCTTCGAAATATCACTGTATAATGCATTGGTACTCTGAATTCTTAAGGTTTTCTTTGCTTTAAAAGGCATAGTTGCAGGTATGTCTCCTGCTTACTACCTTACTTTGCTAAAGAAAAGTTTAAATATCGACTGGGCAAAACAAACATAATACATGATTTTTTAAAAACCTGTCCATATTGTTTTACCTGAGTGAAGTAATTTTATCAAGTTTAATTATACCTATGTATGTAGACCTATGTTATGTAGACCATTGTTCCTTTCTACATGATTTACCAAATGAAGAATTTATCCAAAATACCTTTAAACCTATGTAGTTTTATATTATAATAATACTATATCTCAGAAATACAACTACATAAAAGCTTGACAAATATGAAATTTTAATTGTCTTGGGTCTTTTGAATACATTGATCAAACTGTCTAAAGCATCTGTGTTACATTTACTCATAACAATTGTTGTCATAACTCAGGGGCTTAGAGTTAGGCAGGCTCTAATCTCAGTCACTGCAGATCGTAAAAGTCAAAGTGTCATTACAATAGGATAACTGCACAAGTTGATGAAATATCCAAACGGACAAATGTAAGATGATTTGGACAGGTATCCATGACTGAAAAAGTAAATTCAGGATGGAAAGAGAGAGAGAGAGAGAGAGAGGTATGATAGAATGAGGATTGGTGAGAATCAATTCTTGAAGACAGGGTGAGGGGAAAAATGAACGCTCTGGGAAGCTGCTCTGTTTATAGGAAGACAGATGAGTAACTGAAGGTAAAAGGTACAGAATCCATCTCCAAACGGGAAAGGGCAATCGAAAGCAAGTTTCAGGTTTCTAGAAAACTAGGCTGTAATTCACTACAGGATTCTGTAAGCCAGTCAAACCTGAATAAGAAAGGAGAAGCCAGACAGAAGCTTTCTCATTTTGATTTGGCAGAAGTGGTATAAAATAGGAAGAGATATTGTAACATTTAATACACAAGGGTGACCACGGCTTACCCTTTTGCCACCAGCTCAGTAAGAACACAGTGAAATCCAGACCTCAGTTAAAAGGCCAAGGGTACTGATCAGGATATGCGAAAGCCGGCGTGAATGGCCAGGAGAGACAATAACCGTGCACATCTCTTCCCAAGTCCATACTCAGTGACTTCAGGACAGTAGCTTGAAATTGGCCATCATGCAAGTATTATGCTATGGAAAATGCTAAATGCTAATGCTAAAAATCAGGGCATTTTTTCTCCTTTTCCAAAGAGCCTGTTGTCAAACACTTCTTAATACTGTGCTTTTACATAGTTGACCCTTGAACAAGGAAGGGATTAGAGGTGCCAACCCTCACTGAGTTGACAATTTGGGTATAACTTTTGACTCCCCTGAACGTAACTATTAATAGTCTACTCTTAATAGCCTTACTGATAACATAACAGTTGAGAAACACATATTTGATATGTTTTATGTTTTGTATACCATACTCTTACAATAAAGTAAGCTGGAGATAAGAAAATGTTATTAAGAAAAACATAAGGAAGACAAAGTACACTTACGGTACTGTACTGTATTGATGGATACTGTGATACTATTAAGCATGTGATGTCTGTTTATAAGATGAATCCTCTGTCTAAAACACGGGCAACTGCAGCCACAGACATCACTCTATGGTACGTATCGAGACATTCAACTTTTCTGTAATGTCATGATTTTTTCCTGCTTCCCGGGAGCACTTCAGCATCACCAGTGCACTTCCCATAGGACCCAGGGTGTTATTCAAGGTTTACAATTTGCACTAAACACAATGGAAAGAGATCTGTGAGAAATCACTTTTTACTGCAGTATGCAATCCACTGGAGATGGACTGCTCACGCAGAGATGATGAGGGTCACACAGTGTTTTAAGCAGGTACTCACAACACTTGAGCTCACCACAGCAGCAACAAGAGGTGTGTATGAAATAATCACAGTAGTAAAGAGTATATACTACAGTCAATTTTATGCAGTTATGATTTAATACTATACCTTTCTTTACATTTGTTTACATTTCTCTCTACTATGAATGGTACCATATATAGTCTGCAAGTGTGTGCATAAGTTTTGATAAATTTTAACTCTTTATAATAGATTTGTGTGTATTTTATGGCAGTAAATGATAAAGTGGACTAATATGTAGTATACATATGTTTTATTCATTCTTGACATACCTAACATCTTTTTTTATTTCTAGGCTCCACAGTTTGTGAGTTTTTTCAAATTTTCACAAATTTCCAAAACAAATTCTAATATTATTTTTGAAAAAATCCACATATAAGTGGACCCACACAGTTAAAACCTGTGTTGTTCAAGGGTCAATGGTACGTGTTTACCTCCCCCAGTCAGAGTTAGCCTGAGCCTACCAATGAAAATCTTCATCCATGATTCAAGTTGAGAAGGGCTAGAATGAGAGACATGATTTTCTACTTTCACTAACTACTGTTTTACCACACCAAAGTCAACATGGAAATCCACAAAATAGCCACATGAGTGTCACATGTGGAAGAAAGCCAAGGCAAAGTTACAAACCAATCAGAAAAAAAAAAAACAAAAACATTTTAAATCCCATATACATTATTGCATAGTAACAATAGCATGTATCTTGTTAAGCTACTAAAGAGTTTGTATAGACAGGTGATCAAAATTTACATTTATTGTATCTTAAAGATCAACTATCAGTGACCAAATTCTTTGTTGCCTAAAAATATTTAAGAGAACACACAATTAGTAGCTTTAAGCCAGTACTTCCCCATGTCTTCACTAAAAGTTGTCCCACTAGATTCTCTGAGATTTTAAAAAAAATTTATGGTCATATATATTTGGGAAATAGAATGTATATGGTTTGACTAAGTATTGCTATAGTTACAAAAACCCCCAAAATCTCAGTCATTAAAAAAGCAAAGATGAATATTCTCACTGGAATGCTGCAGCTCTCCTCCATGCCTTCTTCAGTCAGGGAAGCAGAATTAGGGAGGAGCCCCCATCTGGGACATGCTGGGCTGGTGACAGAATTAAAAGAGGGACAGTGGAAACACATGATGCATCTTAAACTTTTGTTCAGAAGTACCACATATCCACTTGAATTTTTTGGCCAATATCAAGTTAATGGAGTAGGAATCAATCTTAATTCCCTTAAAAGACTCATAAATAATTGGAAAAATAATGCATTCAAATTCATGTGCCACACAATATCCCCCTCTTTGATATTTACGTGCTTTGTTAAGCGTTTTGAAGAATCATGAAATAAAAATACAAAGGCCTTTAAAATCAACTTCAATTTCCATTCGAAGTATATTGCCCCCCATTTATCAGAGGTCGCTACTGTTTCTAACACATAATTAAGATCCTAGAAAGTCATTATTTCATTGTCTACATGCCAGGTTAGAATTCTCATAGATACATAAACAATTCATGTTGCCCATTTCATCTAGAAGAACTGAATTTTTCCTTCCATTGGGAAAAAAAGGAGAACATTTTCTTTTTTAAGGAAAGTTGAAGAAAGCTAAGTCCTAGCAGGTTTCTCTGTGATATTTAATCAACACCCCAGATACAATTCCCTCTGGTCTTTTTCTGGTCCTGTAGATGTTTCAGAGTCACCCTGCTCTGTGATTCCTTGGCTCCAATGCAGTTTCTCATTGGTCACTCTTTTAAAACTTTTCCTCTGACCATTTTAGTTCTGGTCCCACAATAACAAATAAATCTGTATCTTTGAGCTATTGAATGATGTCCTCTCTACCTCCTTGTCTTAACTCATCTTACCTGAAGTTACTTCTGCCTGATAACGTCTGTTCACACTTGGCACCATTCCCAACTGCTAAGCAGCCCACTGCTATATGTCATAAGGGATATAAATTGGTAAAATTATTTCCCAAACCAGCAGAGTCCTAGTTGAGAGTCCAATGAGACACATCCAGGGGAATCGGCTCACTTCTGTTAATCTCCTACTTCAGGTCTGCCGACAGGTAAGATTACTAAGGGAGCTTGCCTCCATTTTTTTCTGTAGTGATTTTCTGAGTGAACAAAGCAGCTGCTCTATTTTTTGTAAATCTCCAAATCTCTCCATTATCTCTTCACTGAACTATCTAGAGAGGTTCCCATTATCCCAACAGATTCCTGACAGACCAAATACTACTTCCAAAACCCAATTAATTGCTGTTTTTTCTCATTCTGCCATATTCTGTTTTCCTCAGTGACTAGAAGCAGAGGAAGTTCAACATAATCACTTACGTCATGGTGCTGACTTGGGACAACTGCTGCCTCATCCTCCACCATCCTTCCTGCATCGCTGGAGCCAATTATCGCTCTAATGTCAACACCCTGGACCTTCATATTACCCAGTAACTCTTCTGCTTCTGAATGTGAAATTAAAAGATATCACTCTGATCAAAATATCCTATCCTTCTAGATTATGCTTCTAGTACTAGCTTATTTTCATCAACATGCAGCTCTAAATCAGTCTAAGAATTCATTATTGCTATGACTTTTTCCAAATGACAAACATAGTAATGAAAAATTATAATCATACAAACTGATACTACCAAAATATCATACTCTTCAACATTAATACAGGACAGCACTTTTTCCCCTATTCTAATCGGCATTCTTCCATCTCTTCCTCACTCCGTTTTTATTTACTGATGATCAGTAGCTAATGAAAAGTTCCTGATACATTCTCCCAAAGTGACATCTACCAAGCTCTGGCCTCGGAATTCCATAGCTCCCTGACCCAGCATCATATCCAGGCACACTCTAAGAAATGGTTGCATTTGAATTACATGAAAATATGATGACTCTCAAGTCTATATTTCAATGTCAAATATATCTTCTGAATTTTTCAGCCAGTTTCTGCAGATAAGTAGCTGAGAGGTTGTTTGAAATAATATCTTTCAGCACTGATTTCCTCTTCTACAAAGTGAGAGTGATGTTAGATTGCCTCTAAGGCCTTTTATATATCTAGCCTCCGATGGGTTTATTTTAATCAATATTACTTGCTGTGTGCCAATACTATGATTGTGGCAACAAATATTTTATAGTAACTATATTAAATTAGTGGCAATGCTTTATTGTACATTCAACAGCAGAAAAAAAGTAAATTAATGAAATATGCAATGAGATATATTTTTTATATAAAAGAAAAATACTTATTCTGCTATTCACTAGACTCAAGGAGTGTAGTTTTTCTTATTGCATGAATTTTCGACTAACAGGAAACACATGAGTAATCCCTCTACCAGGTGCCTTCTCCACCATCTGTCCAAGTTCATTCTGTGTAAAATCACAAGGTATCTCCTCCTGGCCCAAGGGCTTCTCTTTTCTGTATTGCTGTGGATATAAAACACCCTTAGCTCTGCTTCTTATTTGTCATATACCACTTATAATAATCTACTCCTATACTCTTTTATAAATTTCAGCAGTGAAAAGTGTAAAACCTTAGTTATTCAATTCCATACTATTCTGATTTATATTCTAGAGATTTTTTTTTTATTGGTTTTTCTTAGGCTACCGAACTTTTTAACTTTGATTTTTGTTCATTTCATGTCATTCTTGTAGTATTTGTGACAGCTTAAAGCAAGTGCTATGTTACAGTCTTCGATTAATATGAAAACCACACCTGATAAATGTAAATAGAACAAGATAATAACCACCTCCTGAGAAAAGGGCAGGACTAGAACAGACATCTTTACTAAGACCTTTATGGTGGCTTCCAATCAAGAGTGGTATTCCCTCTCCCACTCTATCCCATTCCCCACATAGGAGACATTTGAAAAGGTATAGACTCATACTTAGCTGTCACCATGAGTAGGGCAGGTATTAATAGTTACTACTGGCATTTAATGGAGGACAGGAATGCTAAGCTTCCTAAAATGCTAAATACAGCCCTGCAAAATTAAGAACTATTCTACTCAAAATGTCAATGTGAGGGATGAAGCCATCTATTCCTAGCAGTGGCTGAAGCACTTAGGAAATTTAAACAGATGAATAATGGGGAAATTGAATATCTTTACTAATTCTCTGTGACTAGATCTTTCTAGTATAATTTTATTATTTCTGTGAAATGTGGTGAATTTTCCAACATCAAACTTTTTAGGTCCATATTAAAACATATCTGTAAAACTCACTGGATATAATTCTAAGAATTCTTCCAATAAGGAAAAAAATAACTGCTGATATTTCTTGAACCCCAGGGCTTTACATCATTATTTCAAATAATTTATAGTTGCCTACAAAATCCATATACAATCTACCCACAATAATGTCTCAGTGATGCTATCAATAGTAGTTAACCCAAACTTTAAATGCTGACAGATATGTGGTTTTAATATGGTTTTTCATTATTTAATGGGAGCCAGGATACTCATGGATAATAAAAGTGCCAAAAATAAGACATCTTATCTGACCAAATGGATGCACATGTCAACGAATGTTTGAACCTAGAACAGATGCCTGGAGACTGCAGTAATGACTAAACAGCCAGTTTCTATGACAACCATGTCAATGATCTGTGCAGAAGGGTTCCACATTTCGAAGATAATGTTAATTCTGCTTAGGACAAGTACCTCAAATGATATTAACCATATTTTGGTCTCTCTTCAGCTAATTGCATTGTGGCTTGCATTAATCATAGGTCTGTCAGTAAACGTAATTACCTTGCATTAAGACCATAACTTAATTAGAATTTGAGAAGGATTAAAATGCAACAATAGGTTCGCAAACCTGTGATTGAGGTCTCCCAAATGGGGGCATTGGATCAAACCCCGGAGGTGTGTATAGAGAGAGCTAATGTAACGCTCAGGGTCTTGTCTCTGAACCCTTGCTAGCCAAGGGAGCGTCAATCACGAAATCTTTTCACATTTTTCTCCAGGATATACGTTATTAATATTGATAACATGTTAGCTTTCTTAACAGTTAAGGCTGGAATTTGCATTTAATTAAAAGTATAAATCTACATGAGGTTGCTCTCTATTCAGTTTGGGAGCAGAGTCTATTACAAGTAGGAAAGGGAATAGACTTGAGTATCACTCTTTCAGTCTGGTATGTGGCATGCTTTCCCTCCATAACATTGCAGAAAGGGAGCATTAGCACAGGATGAGAAATCGGCCTCCAAGCTCTGCTAATGCACAGACCACTCTAATACACTCCAGTTAACCTGATTATTTCTTCATCGTGTAGTTGGATTCCATAGTTCAGAATAAACAGATCTGGTTTGACTTGGCTTATAACCTGTCTAAATTGGTTCTTTCAGCAATTTGTTAAAATGAAGGTGTCAAGTCTTCTAAGCTCTTGTGTGTCTTTTCACAATGTTAAACATATGATTTGTTGAGCTCCTTACTGGAGGGGGAAAGAAAAACAAGTTAAAGGACTACAATTTACAGCCAGCCAGCTCTGTGTATTTACGCATGCCTGTAGTGAGTGACTATATATTGATTGGCTACATGCTATTACTATTTACATAGCACTATGCCTGGAATATTGTAGCAAACAATGAAGGTACTTCTCCTCATGGAACATACAGACTGAAAAGAAAGAATTATTCAAGACCCTTCACTTCTGCAACAGTAACAACCCTATATAAATAAAAACACATCATTCATCTTTCTCAATGGTATTGGTAGAATATGAAAAACACGTACAAAACTCTCCAAATGGCAAGTATACAGGATGTAGAACTTATGATAGTGTGTGGCAAAAGCACAAATATGAATAAAGAAGCCAGAATACTTTGAATTTGAAAGAATCTTAGTGGTCAGTGTCAGAAAGCCCACATGGGTCCTTTACGGGTAAACCCAGGACTGCTACTCAGACCAGAACATCTTTCTAGTGCTTTTTCTGCCTTATCTCAGGCACTAAAAGCATAATGTGTTCCTTCATCATGAGATTGGTATCACTCTTTAGAAAAGGAGCATTTTTCTTTAGCTTTCCTTTTTCTATTCCTCTACAGAGGGTCATACTTGTTTCTAAGAGTTTTATTGCCATTATTAATAGTTGAGATGAAATAAAAGAAAATAAAAATAATAAACATGAAGAAAGTCACAAAACTTATGAAATGTTACTAACCTTTTATAGGAATGATCCCAGGTGAATTGCCTCTGATTCCCTTGCAGTGATGGTGACAGGAACCCTCCTTTGATTTTTATGCTCTACTTTTCTTCTTGGGTTAGTAGGAGGAGGTGTTTCCTGCCCGCTCTCCACAATCCCAGTGTTTCTGACCTCGTCCTGAATTTAACACAAAAACTGAAAATGCAATCAAAAGAAATTTTGATATCCCCCTCATTGCCTCATTGGTCAATTTTTCCTATGCATATAATTTAGATAACCACAAAAATTCGATTTCATAACTTTATGTAAAATTCAATTTCAATGTGTTACAATATAAAGGTTGCCTATGGGAAATACTATCATCATTACTGCTAGACAATATCAATGTTCCATAACATTTTGCATGTTTATTGATTTACCAGCTATCGAGTGGCCAGGAAATTTATTTCTTTATTATCGGAAAAGGATTTTGAGGATTAGTGAGACTAGAACATCTAGGAGACCTGAAAAGTCTAAAAGTGGAAGAAAAAAAAACACAAAAATTTGGGGTTGCATCCAGCTACAGATAGATCATTCAGTTAGTCAGGCAGAGTCAATTATCTAGAGGATAAACCCACAGAAAACAAGCAGGCAGTATCACAGGCTAGTTTCAATAACATGCTAAACAGCAGATCCAGCACATGGGTGTGATATAGTGACAAGGAACTTAAGATTATGCCAGGTGAAGAACCCGTACCAAGTTCTAATAGTGCATAGCAATAGTCAAAGAGTGGGCAATTAGAAAGAGGATGTTTGCTGTGTGTATGGTGGGTGGAGGCAGGGGCTGAAAAGTGAAAGAAAATAGATGATCGCCCACAGAGGAAATTAGTGAGAGTGAAGCAGAAACATAATTTCAAAAGACCTGGGGATGCAAAAATAAGGGGGTGAAAGTATGAGGAGTCAAAAGATTTTAGTTAAAGTTCCTCCTCACAATGTGCATATTAATTACAAAGAAAATATTGGCCAATTGTATTGTTCATATGAGCATCACACAATATGATACATGACTGGACTGTATATTCAAAAATACCAACGTTGGGAAACAAAAGAAAGAACAAGAAACTGTAACAGACTGAAGGAGACTAAAGAGATGACTAATGGATGCAACATAGGACCCCGGATTTTCTTTTGCTATAAAGACCATAATTGAGACAATTGGCAAAATCTTAATAAGGACTATAGATCAGTTAGCATTATTTGTCTACAGTAATTTCTTGATATTTATTATTTACTTCATTATGTGAGTATGAACACATTATGCAGCTGTGTTTCACAAAGAACACACTGAGGACTTAGGGGTCAAGGGCCATCATGTGTGCAAAATAGTCTCAACATGTACAGATAAGGGTAAAGAAGGAAAACGGAAGGAGGCCAGCACACACAGTAAAATGCTAACATTTGGGTGATCTGGGCATAAAGAAACCCTTTGTACTGTTATAGCAACTTTTTTTGGTAAGTTTTAAAACATGTCACAACAGAAATTTAAAAGTTCTAGCTATCAGGCAATTTTTCAAAATAGCTATTCAGGCATAAGGAAGCAGGACAAAAGCCCACTTACTAGAACCAGGAAGAAACTAATGTCTTAGGAACAAAAATGTTACCAATGATTCTTTTTTAAATTTTTTTAATTTTTTATTATGATTGGTATGTATTAATAATAGGTGTATCTATTTATGGGGAACATGTAATGCTTTAATACAGGCATACTATGTATAGTAATCAAATGAGGGTAACTGAGGTACCACATCTCAAGTATTTATCATTTCTTTGTGTTAGGAACATTATAATTTCACTCTTTTAGTTATCTTTTGTTTGCGATGGACACATAACTAAAATTAATTTAAACAAATAGCAACAACAAGAGTGTTTTGGAAGGATACTGGTGTAAGCCAAGTGTTACAAGCAGTGTTATGGTTTGAGTGGGGATTCACTCCAACCCCACCTTAAGGGTGGGCCCTAATTTTTCCAATCTAATGCATTGGGTAGCATGCCCTGGACAAGAAGATTTGTTCGAAATCAGCAGATCACACAATCAGAGCCAATATAGTAAAATGCAAATTCTGCTGAGTATATGATGCTGGCATATACTCTCTTCCACAGAACTTGACCCTGAAAGTTTATAATTGAGCAGCTGCCGCCATCTTGTTACTACATATGCCCAAAAGTAAAGGCAATGCACTGATAACAGTTGAGCAAGAGAGGAAGAAAAATTGATCTTGATGACATTGTTTCAGCTCAAGGAACCATTCCTGGAGCCAATTATACCCCTGAAGTTTTTAATGAAACGAGCCAATAAACATCTCTTTTGCTTATATCCATTTGAGTTTGGTTTTCTTGTCACCTGTGTCAAAAATATCCTGATACAAGTATACTATTAACAAAAGAAAGGGAAACAAATGCTTGGCACACCACCACCTCCGCGCACACGCACACACACGCACAGGCACGCACACACTCTTCAATAAAGAGTTTCATTACTATGAGTGGAAAACAAGATCAAATCAAGATCAAAAGTAAACTTATCTTGATGGTGAATCATTGTGAATCAATTGTTCTTAAGATCTCCTCACCAGGCATCAAAACCGATCTCAGTTTCTGGGGTGGGGCCATTTTATAAATAAGGAGAAAAAAGCAGATGAACTTTGAGAGCAAGGAACCAGACTGCCAAGAGATGCAAACTTTTCCTTACCCTGTTAGTACTCATCAATTTGTACAAGAATTCAAATTAGGTCTCAAGGAGTGTATCCACTGATAAAGTTTAAAATACATCTTCCTTTCACTATCATCCCAAAAGGAGAAACAAACAAATTCACAGTTTCAACAGTGTGATGTCTAAGTTTATGGGTCAACTTAAGAGAGCTCAGGGATGTCCAGATAGCTGGTAATACATTATTTCTGAGTGTGTAGGTGAGGGTGTTCCCAGAGAGATTAGCAATCAAATCAGTAGACTGAGCAAAGAGCCCCCTCACCGATGTGGGTGGGCATCATACAATCCATTGAGAACCCAAGTTGAACAAAAAGGCAGAGGAAAGGGAAATTTGTTCTTTCTGCCTGAACTGGGCCATCCTTCTTCTTCTGCCCCTGGACATTGGCACTGAAGACTGAACTCTGATCTTTTTCTTTTGTCCAAGTTCCTTCCTAAAGGGCCTGGTGAGTCACACCTACAAATGATAAAATCTCACTAAACAGGATTTGTTAACCCAGTATAATGTGGTTTACTTCCCAACCTGATTCTGGTATAGGATCACATGAAAGATAGAAGATCCCCTTATCTTAACTCAAGCATTTCCTTCCCAATGACTCTGGATCTTTTAGACAAAGCTTAACTCTTTCAGCCAATTGTCAACTAAAGAACCCCAGAATCCACCTACGACTAGTAAGCCCCTGCTTCCAGATGTCCTGCTTTTTTGGGCCAAACCAATGTGTGCCTTCTGCGTATTGATTTATTACTTTACTTGTAATTCCCATCTCCCTGAAATGTATAAAACCAAACTATAACCCAACCACAGGAAGTCCACTTGCTCAAGGCTTCTTGGGCATGGCTCAGGGCCATGGTCCTCAAATTTGGCTCAGAATAAACCTCTTTAAACTATTTCAGCGTTTGGATTTTTCCATCCACAGCACTCATGGTATTTGGACCTTGGGACTTGGACCAAGACTTACACCATTGGCCCCCTGGTTCTCATGCCTTTGAGTTTAGACTTATCGGTGGAAAAGAATCCAAACTCTGTAAAATAATTTTAAGAGGTTTATTTGGAGCCAAATATGTGCAACCATGGCCCAGAGAACCACACCCAAGAAGCCTTGAGCAAGTGGTCCCCCTCATGGTTGGGTTTTATATATTTTAGAGAGACAGAAATTACATGTAAAATCATTAATCAGTACATGGAAGACGTACATTGGTTTGCCCTGAAAGGCAGGACATCTCAAGGAAAGGGTTTACAGGTTATAGGTGGTTTTAAAGATTCTTTGATCTGTAATTGGTCAAAGAAATGAAGCTTTGTCTAAAGGCTTGGAAGTTTGTCAATCGGAGACAAGCCACCTAACATATGTTGAGATTCAAGAGGTCTATTAAGTAAATTGATGACCTGCAGATGTGGTTTAACGTTTGCCTTACATGGCCTTAGGCCTGTTAATGATTTTGTATCTTATTGTTACAAAGAATAACTCCAAAAGGGACGGGGCATAACTAGGTGTGTCTGAGCTCCCTTCTCCTTATGGTCTGCAACTCAGCTTTAAGGTTTTTCTGGTGTCCCCATGGCCAAGAGGGGGTCCATTCACTTGACTTGGGGGCTTAAGATTTTATTTTATTAGTAGTTCACATATTGGAACTACACACCAGCTTTTGAGGACTTCCAACTTGCAGATAGCAGACTGTGGGACTTCTCAGCCTCCATAATTGAATGAGCCAATCCCTCGTAATAAATCTCTTTATATCTATGTAGATGCAGATATATCCTATTGGTTCCCTTTCCCTGGAGAACCCTGACTTACACTTACAGTTATCAGGTATTGGTTACTCATTGCTTTCAAGGCTTAATAATCAGATTGAGGGGTAACATTTTTAAATTAATAAATGCCTGATTTACTACATCTCTCTGTGCTGGCTGGTTAATATCCTCTGTTTCCATTTTCATCTATAAATGGTGTTAATTATACTCTCCTATCTCCCATAAGCACTATGATAATTATTGTTGGTGAAGCACTTAGGTTTCCATGGATAAGGCAGGTGGTGTAAGGGCGATGTATTATCATCATAATTATCATTGCCCTGGGCATCTGCTCATTAATGACTGCATTTGAGTAAAAACCCATGAAAGGTTTAATTGATATGAGGCAGAAATTGGTCAACCTTAGTTATAATCACTGCCAATATAAAGTCCAAAGAGAAAAACTTCTCAGTAAATCGGTCATCTCAAATGTCGTCACAGAAATGAATATAATAGTTTTAAAGAGTTTTAACAATTCAGTATTCATTCATTTAACAAACATTTACTGAATACCCAGTATGTGCCAGGCACTGGATTCTGAGCATACAGTGATTAAGAAAAAAAAAATTGCCTTTGTGAAGCTTCCATTCTAGGGTTTAAAATATGCACCTGGGCTATTGTTTTTTCTTTTCTGATCCAAATGCTCTTCTAAGTTCTTCATCAAGCACTGTATCCCTAATGTAACCTTTTGCAACACATCCCAAGCCACTTGCATTTTTTCCCTCTTTGGGGAAATTGGTCCTAAATATTTATTTTTCTAAACAATGAATTACTGCCTATTATGGAAAACTGTTCACATTTGCATATCATTTTTATCCTAAAAGCGTTGGATCTTTTCAATCGTCCATGGCATCTGGCACAGTACTGTACACATAGCATGCTCATAAATGAGCCCTTAATTAAATCAAACCTGTAATATCTGTCATGGATATTAAAAAACAAAGTGGGAGTTTAGAAATGATTTCCAGACACAGGCAACCCATCCATTACATGACCAAACAAGACCAGGGTGTGAAAAATGGGCAAATTCAGGAAAATATATTCTATTCGCTGACTCCTCCACTGCCCACCCTCTGTTGCAGGACTTCCATTTCGTAGCCAGACGTTTCCTGCCAAAATCACCCCAGTCATCCTGCTGCGTAGTTTCTGGATACTCGTGACCATGTCAATTAGCACCCACAAGACAGCCAAGAATTATTTCTTCTTTTCTGCCTCCTCAGTGCTCTCAACTGCTGAGGCCCCAGTTGTCTCCAAAGCTGCGTGAAGGCACCTCGTCTCCAATTAGGCTGAGCTTTCTTCCAGGTACTGTCAGTGCTGCTTGTGCCGGCCAGAGCTGTAGCTGCCACATCCCAGAGTACTGGCAAGAACAAACTAACATTCAACTCTGTCCAACATTAGGGCTCAAACCCCGGTTGTATGTTCAATAGAAACAGGGAAAATGCACATTTCCTTTCTTTCTGTTGCCAATTGTCTTAAGAAGACTGAAAAAATACTACTTTGAGTCCCTAAATCTTAAGTATTCTTTAGGCAAAATATCTCCATCAATTTCTACATCTCTGGGTTGAGCTCTCCCTTTTCTCCCTTCCCTTGCCAACTCCTCTTTCTGCATTCCAGATTACATGAATGAGACCCTAACCGCTGGACAAAGAACAAATCCGGTAAATAAACATGTAAGGTGAACAGACTCAATTCTGACCTCCAAAAATGTGTTATAAGGCCAAGTTTATCTGATTCTTTTAAGGTAAAACTGTCATCTCAATAGTTCCTCCTTGTAAATAGTTTTTCCCCAGCATCTTCATTATCTGCCCTGAAATGGAAATATCTCTGGCTTAGGCTGAGACAGAGTTTGCAACACAGTGACTTCTCTGTTCCCTTCTTTGTAGGATCAAAGGACTGGGAAAATACAGACCAAGCAGTTCCTCTGCTTTGGCCACTATGCCACACTGATTTTTTAAATATTTGAAGGTTGTAGAAAAGAAAGTAAACTTTGTGTCACTTTCAATAAACGGAAATTACAGAAAGGTTAATTTAAACTCATCATATGCTATAAAGTTATAATTAATATTATATACGTTAGGAATAATTGCTGGATTTGGGGTGAAGTTAGTTGACATTAAAGACAAGAATGGCAAATTATCATTATTGTCAATTAAATCATTGCACCCTCATTCTACCCATAAACTCTCTGAAAGCATTGCCCTCAAGGAATGGAACAAAATGAGAATCAACTACACCCAATACCCTCATTAAGCACTCTGTTAACACCTGAGTTCAAACCCATGCTTTAGTCTTGGGAGCTAAACAGACACTTCTACTCTCTCCATCACTTCCACATTTGTTTCTTTCCGAAATCCAAATCTTGAGATCTTGCCACATTCTTAACAGTTGCATAGAGGAAAGAAGTCAACTATAAAGAAGAAGCAAGATTCTTGGGCTCAATTTCAGCAATGCCAACTACTTGGATAAGTCACTTAACTTCTGTGGGCCTCATTTTTCTGGTCTGTTGAATAGGAATAATAATCACATCCACCCCATACCCAAGTTTTGAGTATGAACTTGCTAATTCATGTAAAATGCTTTAAACAAAGAATAATAAGTAGTAAGTACTCAATAAATATTAGTTATCCGATGATGATAATTATCATGCTCATCATGCCACCTTCATCATGACACATCAGCCCCTGACGCCACCTAATCATTTATTTTCATGCATAGAGAAAGGAGGAAAAAGAGAGAGGCTCATTCTGCGTTCCCTGACCCACTCAGTCACATCGAATGGAAGTGCGCAAGCAGAAGATGGGTTCTCCCACTTAGGCAACATGTCCACACCAGTGTGGCTCTGTCAACTGTCGATTGTTTTGAACTTCAGCTAACTCAATTGGCGTGTCCTTTTTCTTTAAAGAAAATAATAACATCTAGTCAAGAAGAGGGGTACCCGCATGTGAAGAGGGACTGGTGAATAACCCTCCTCTGCAAACCCAAACTGTCAAATATTGATGTGAGATGCCTCAAAAATATTGAGTCAGAAATTAGAAGGCCAACTCAGGAGTTCTGAGGGAGAGATGCCTGCAGTGGTACGGAGCGGAATTTGATGTTCTCGAGGGAACATGCGGGAGAGGCGGGAGACACAGCCAATGGAAGGCTAGGGCTACCTGCGAGTGTAGGAAGTAAAGAGGCGAGGCTGTACTCAGGAACAAAAGACACTGCAAGTGTGAGATATTTCTCTGTAGATGGGAAGTGGGCTTCAGTTTGGGTGTGGGGGGGGGGATGCATGCCCTGTCTTCTCTGAGTGTTTGTGTGTGTGTCCATATACATCCATTCATTTTGTGTGTGCCTCTGTGTTGTAAGGAATGACAATGTAGAGAGAATAGTTTAATATGTCTAATAACCAATGTTGAACATAAACACTTACCAAACATGCTGGTCAATCTACAATTGTTTACCAATTAGCTTTCAGGCCTTCAAAAAGCCCTAATATTTCATAATTATTGTCACAGTTTCCATTCCTAAGCCTATGACTCTATTCCAGGGACTAAACTGATCAATCTGCACAGATTTAGTCACCCACAAAATTGTTCAGCCCAGTAGAAAATAAACAGAACTTTTCACTAGTCAAGAAAAGAAAGTGCAAATCCCTGTCTCTTTGAAAGAGGTGTATCCCTGAGACAGGAATGGCTGCTCTCCAGAGGCTTGTAAAGTAGAACAAGTCACATCATCTCCGGTATGAATAACAGTGATGTCAAGACTGTAAAACAGCAGAGTGCTGGTCCTACCTTGCTAATGAATACTCCCAGTGAGGCAAAATCAGCTTAATCATTCAACCTTTTTTTGAAGAACTCTTAAGGGAACTATGCCTAAGGAAAGATGCCAGCAAGATCATAATGGAACACCCACATTTTGCATTATTCCATGCAAGGCAAAACAAGCTACTAAAGTAATAACAGAACCCAGCACCCGAAGAGAAGATCGCTCTGAGAAGAGGTACAAGTGACAAGGATGAGCTATTTTATTTTCTTTGCATCTGGGCTTGTCCTATTTTCTCATTTCAATTCCTTCTTGGAAGAGTGATAGTTTAAGTGGGGTGTGTGTGTTTGTGTGTGAATCTGTTCCTGGGGCAATCATAGCCCATCCACGTTAGTGACTCGTATTTTGAAAGGCAACAATTTTCTTTTGCTCTTTAAGAGGAGGTGCCTCTTTTCTTTGGTTTCTGACCTCTGCTTACACCGAGTGAAATGTGATTTTTGGCCATACTGAGGTAGAAACATTTATTGTTGTTACATTGTTGGGTAATGCTGATAAAGAAGTAGACCATCATTAGGTTAAGGTATTTTTAACACCCATGAGGCATAAGAAAAAAATATTCAGCATATTTACCTTAGGATTTTAAATATTTTAAGCCAGTAGTATCATTAAGAATTTATATCTAGTTGAACAATAGAAAAAGTCATATTACTATGGTAATTATGACTAAAGATTATTTTCTCCAATATGCAATGCCAAAATCTTTGCTTATTACCTTCTTGTCAATACAGGACAAACTGGCATCCTGTGTTTGATCTGGTGAGGCCTTCCTTACTTCCTCAAAGATGCATGTGACATTCTTTTTCAAGTTAAATTAAACCATCTTTAAACCATCTTTTAAGAAATTCGAAATTATCTTCAGGGAAAGTGACAATTTGGAAGAGAGGGTTGCCACTGAGTTAAAACATTTTTAAAAAGGCAAAGTGTGTTTTTCTTCCTTAGGCTTCCTACTTTCTCTTTCAACATTCACTCTCTTCCGTGACCTTCCGTACCTGGACTGTTATCTTTTCCCTCTCAGAGAAAGTAATATGAGCAACTGATTTAGTTACCAGAACTGTTATTTCATGCAAGACTTTAACTCACATAAAATGATATGCTTTTCACAAATTAATTTAAAAATCAGAATTCTGGGCCAAAGGAAGCATATCTAGAAGATTATATGTGTTTGATCATTATCTTCTCATATCTTCCAGGCAATTACTAAGACAATTTAAAATACGTATTGCATATGGACACTAAAATTGTCTTCCTAGTATTCTGCAACTGGGTAAAGGGCAATTAATGGCACTTAGCCTCTCTTGTAGATGCGTTTTACTAACACAAACAGGTTGTAGAGATGGCTTTCTATGTTTAGCCACAATTCAGTAGTGGGTGACATGGTTCAGTGTATGTAACATGGAGTATTGGTTACCACAATGGAAAAAAACAATTTATTAGAAATTGCTTCTAAAAAAATCACATAATAAACAAACTAACTTTTGTGGACAAAGACTTTTCAAAATCTAGCTTACAGACAGGAGGACAACCCTCAGACAACCAAAATAGCTACTAATTAATTTTATTAATTGATTTCCATCTTTTTGTTTATAACTAAGGTTTTAGATATTTCTTTGCCTCAAATAAGGCAGGTCAATTTTTAACTACTAATTATTGGAGATGCATATTAATCCTAGCCACACTAAAGCCACTATATGGATATCTATTCTATCCTCCAGAGAAAGGATATCTTTATCAATAGAAATCTCTATAAACGTAGTATCTAGATATCTGAAGCATACAGTTTTTATCTGAAGAAAAATTCAGATGACATGACAATTTTCTTTTCTTTGTGTGTTTGTAGAAAAAAATGCAAGTAATAAATCTGAGCTAATACTGTATATTATATCATTTATTATTCAAAAACATATTAAACATTTTCTATGCTGAAGAACCATGCTGTAGACCCAGGTTAGATAATTAGTGGAAAATGTTAAATTTATGTGATATCTTACAACACAGAGTGGTGTAAGGATTCAATTACTATTTGTAGGAAATAGAATATCTCCTTTTTCCTTATCTCAAGAGTTTATCCATGTATTATCTTTTTTAATCAAAAGAATCACAAGCAAAATCCTCAGCGTTGATAAGGCCGGGGAAAAAAGTAAAAGAAAAAGAAGCAGCTAAAAGAAATGGAGCGTACAGTGAAGCAGGATCTTTGGAAAATTCAGTTCACAAAAAGGTTTCATGGTATGTGATTTATTCATGGCTTCTGCTGCACTGAGTTAATAGCAGCTGTCTATCCTCTTGGTTGTGGTAGTTATCCCCTAAAATGTCTCGGCTTACATCCTACGACAGAAGGTGTTGCTGCTCAACTACAATGTTATCACCAAGGTAACACAGCCTCTTGGTGACTCACCTCTGTTTCACCAAGAGGCTATGAACCAGGCAGACAGCTGTGTACGAGGCCAGTGGATTGCATTCCCATTGCTGGAATTCACAGGGCCCCAGGACTCATTTCAATGAGTTTTTTGTCTTAACCTGTGCCCTTTATTTTATGAGTTGTTTATTTAGAATATATGTGAAAAAAAGAAAGCCAGAATAATTATTGGATTACAAAAAGAGAGAAAAAGACTCCACAAAATACAATATGAAAGACTCAACTTCCACATACATTTTGTGAATTTCTTATATATCATCATCATGTGTTTAGAATAATATAGAATCTAATTACATTGAGGGGCTTTGGAGACATTATACCTGTCCTTACTATAGAAAAAAATTAATATATTTGTATAACATTTGTTAAGTGCTTCCAGACACATAATTTTATTTGATCCTTGCAGCAACCCTGTAAAGAAACATTATTATTTCTAATTTTTAGCAGAGATAATAAAGCCTCAGGAATATACTTACTTAGTAGGTAGTGGGCCTGAATTGAACTCAAGTCACCTAAATTTCAACCTGGTCTTCTTTCTGTTACATTACAGCTGCCACTCATCTCTGACACTTGCAACGTATTTCAACACTGAATGGAAATTAGAGAAGTAGGTGGGCCAAGTAACTAGGTAGTCTGTAATTAACTGACCTTAAATATGCCAATTGTGTCCGTTCTACAGATGAGCCAAGAGCTACCAGCGCCAGACACCACAGATAGGAAATGGGAGTCCTAGCTGTACAGCAGTAAGAAGCTACCTGACACAGTCTTGAAGATTCCATGTAAAGCGAACGACCATCACTGAGGCCACCCTGTGCCTAGAGAAACGATGACCAAGATCACTCAGTGAGAGTTCTGAGTAAAAAATGCTAGCTTAGCCAAGACGGGAATATGTTTAATACTTGAATGGGTCGTTGACTATAAATAGCAAATATACATCAGTCAGAGAAGAGGAAATTTAAGTACACAAAGGATGTTTATGAGACTGAAGACAAATATGAAAGAGCAGCAAAAGCAGCGTCCGCCACATTTTATAGGCCATGCTGAAACCTCAGGGAACGTCTACCTGTGTTCAGTAGGAAAGTGCCTTCCTCAGTCACAGAAGGCCCAGAAATCAAAAGCAGACTTGCAGAGACAGATGGGCCGAGTCAAGAAGAGGCCTGCAGGGACAAGTTTAATCAATACTAAGGATTAAGTCAGAGAGTAGGGCCTGGGGACAATGGAGACTTTCACCAAATTAAAACATTTCTGCTCTGCTCAGGAAATCCACCTAGCACTAGGAGTTTACACTTATTTCTTTAGCATGTAAAACAATTCAGAAATCTATCTATGGCTTTTTTAAATAGTTGTAACAATAATCACATTACTTTCACAACTTTGGTGCTTTACCGTTTTAGTTTAATATTAATATAATACAAATTTCCAAGTAATGAAATTGTCCAAGATGGTATTTCTGTATGAAAGGAAACCAACAGCTGTAACAAATCAACCTCAAAATACATAGTGAGTCAATCACGACAGAAGTTTAATTTTTACTCACATTAACTCTCTAAAGAAATGTTCCTGGGCAGTATTGGGTTCTTTTTACTCAGTGGTTCAGGGCTCCAGGTTCCTTCCAGTGAGGAGTCCTGCCATCCCTAAGGCTCCCGTCATCATTTGTGTTTAGCCCATGAAGGGGAAAGAGAGTAACGAGAAGGCACATCGGTGTTTTAAAAAGCTTGAGCAGAAAATATACACATCTCTTCTACTCATAGTCTTTTAGCTAGAAGCCTGTCACACGGTCACCCTAACAGCAAGCGAGACTAACCATGTTTCCAAAGAGAAGAGAACATAGATTTTGGTGAATACCTAGAAGTTTTTGCCAATGTTTATTTTTTTCCAGTTACATGTATGGGTAGCCAGTGAGCACTAAATGTGATAGTAGCAATGAATGAAGACTGGAGTATATTTAAAATGAGCGCCACCCAAACAGAATCAAAGTACGATATGGTAGGTAGGTACCAACCAATTCAAGAGAGCTAAGCAATCTTCTAATGCTTACAAAAAAAAACAGCCATGGCCTGAACTGTTTTTATACTTGTTCTTTTTGTTCTTCTTCCTTCATATGCTCTATTTTAGTATCTATGGATAATGGCATTCATGGATAAAAATATTTCTTTTGGTCACATATGTGACCTTTTTTCTTATTTGATTTGAGGAGTAAAGACATCATGGTCTGGACATTGGGGAAGACATATATGTCTAATAATAGCTAGAAATAACTGTGAAGTTTTCCAGCATTAATAGACTGACATAGATGCTATATTTAATAATTTGTTATGAGACAAAAAGAAGTAAAGAGATTTAAATGAGACCCACAAAGAACACACATCTAATGGCAGGAAGGTGATGAGTTGGAAGAGGAAGGCTACATCCGCTGGCTGGCTCCTCCTGTATTCCATGATGATTCTATGCCCATTGAAGTTGATATTGTGTTTTCAAGGAGCTAAATGAGAGGTTTTTGACAGAAATTTTATCTGTGTAAATTTACTCCTTTAATGTAAGCTTGAGACATTGCCTTGTTTATTCCCATGACAACAGCAGACATCTGAAGGTCAACAATATTTTCTAAAATTCTGCAAGCCAATATTTCTCAGTCTTTTCAAGGGCTTCAAAGCTTGGAAAGGAAGCATTGTCAATAACACAAAAAATTTCCAAAATCCAGGGGAAACAATGCATGTGCTTGAAGCACAGAGTGGAAAATCAGTGGTCAGAGAATTGAAGCCAGCTGAAAACATTACCCTCCCATCGTATTTGAATATTCCAATTACACTAGGGATTTAAAATCATTTGACCACTTGTCCCTGGCCTGTGCATCTCTCTGGTCAGGAAGGCTAGCCTAACAAATACCACAATGAGAAACAACCCATATGCAAATTTAGAAATGTAACTTTCAGCACACAAAAAGGTATTAAAGAGATTGAATCAGTAGCAATACCTATGCTTTTATTCTCTTGCTCTTATTTCTTCTTCTGATAGGGATAGAATTAGGACTATGATCACCAAATTTTAGAGGCTTAGGATAACTTTTTCTAATTTCAATTTTTTCCTATTCCATCCTCAAAATTACAGGGGATATATTTCAAAAGTAAAATAAATTTGATGCTCAATTTGGGGCAGCCAATAATAGAATGGGAGAGAGTGACTGGAGAATATTATAACCTTCCTAGAAATAAACAGAACTACCTTAAGGTGCCCTTTGTATCACTTGAGTTTGATTCAAGAGTTACATTCAATAACTTGAGCTATTTTTCTAAGATGTATCTCCCTTTAATTTCTAGACAAATGAGTTTCTATCCAATTTTATAGAAATAAGACTCTTTCCTGGGTTGCCCAGAGGAAATGTTACATCTGATGAGGATCTTCCTTGAAGCTTTTCAAACTCATGTCAATGGAAAACTCAATATATTAATATATATTATTAATTATATATATAAACTGGAACACCAAAAATAAAAACAAAAACTTAATAAACTGGCTCAAAGAGGTTACATAATTTGTCTCTTGTCAAGAGTGGTTACATGTCTAATTAGTAATTACAGCCTAGACCATCCCATTCTAAAATCCTAAAAAGAAAAAAGAAGACAAAGAATCAATCTAATAAAACTGGGTTTACCAACATAGCTGAATAATAATTTTGTCAAAAAAAAGTTAAAATGACATTGAAATATCTGCTTTTTGAAAAATATTTCTATTATTTTTCTTTTATTTTTATTTTACTTTCCTGGAAAATCTACTCACATGGAACATATAAATGAGAGAGTCCAATATTCTGGCATTGCAGAACTGTAAGAATTTTAATAAAATGCACTGCTTCAAAACAGTATGAATTGTCACATTCTTTATTAAGCAGTCTAAGAAAGAATTGAGCTTAATGTTTTAAAATTTCAAATGTTCATTCTTCATTTGTTGGAGTATAAGTGTGTACAGAACCATGTTGTATAAGTTTGACATACATCATTGATAACTGCATCATGGATAGTAGCTTACTCATTTGGTCCACTTTACGTTAAGTAAATATTGTCATCTTTCTGTTTACTTTTCATAGTATTAATTCTGGAATACAACAATAAAAATCCTATTTGCTTTTCAATGTATTTGATTTTTTCTAAAAGCCTTAGGCTGTTTGAATGGAAAGTATAAATGATTCAAATGCAAGTGAGAAGAATTTCTATTACCTAAATATAAATTCAAGATGGTAAAGTATTAAATAGCATGCTTATATCATAAGCAGATACTGACAGATAGAAGGAAAAATGTAAAATATCAATATATTCAAAAGTTGGTTTAAAATTTTAAGTTAATTCCTACTTGGTTTGAATAATATTTTGTTGCAATAGAATAAACTCTGCCTCCCTAGAGATATTTTTGTCATCTAGTAAAAATATTATTGTTGTATTCTCTTATGTTACAAAATTTTAAGAATATAAAGAACGTATAGCCCTCTCCCTATTTATTGTGGCTGTCTGTACGTTTCAATATTGGCAATAACGGAAGAGTTTCTGAAATATTGTAAGGTAACAACAGTTTTGAATAAAAAGCTTGCATTAATACTATAACATTTTTCTTCTTGACTTTTGACTCATTGAAGCATGAACATCCTTTTGGCTGTATAATTGGGTTTTTGCATGAGAAACAAATTTTTTGAATTGGCACTAGAGTGCAAATTTAATTAAGGACACGATTCCTGTAATGATCACAACATCTGTGCCATGGCCAAAGAGTTCTCGCTGCTTACATTTCTAAGACCTTTATTTTAGACTCTACATAAGGTTCATTTAGCTCCTGGTATCAGACAGCTATTTGCAATTTTTGAATCTTTTGAAGCAATTTGGTAACTATAGACAGTGCATGTAAAGTTAATTATAACAAGCAACTAGAAATTTTTAAAGTCTATTTTAACAAAATGCAAATAAAAAAACTCAAGACAGGGAAAATTTAGTTAAGTAACCTGATCTAGAGAAGATGTACATATTTAAAAATCCATTTCCTATAAAATTATTACTGGAGTAGCATAAGACTTTTATGTTGATAATTATTTCTTCCTTCTTTTATCTTTATAATGGAAGACAGAGTGATGTTAACATGTGAATATAGACAATGAACATATATTTAATAAATGGAGGGACATTCCTATATCCCCAAAACAGTCAAGTTGAGATTAAACTGTTTGGGGAAAACTAAAAATCCAACGTTTATTTTTTGGTTTTGAAAAGAAAAGGGAGTTTTTAGAGGAGGGATTTAGAAAGATAGGTACCAAACTTCTGAGGAGAGAGAAATTAGCCAAAGAATGTGTTGAGAGAACCTCTCACCACTATGCACCTCTGTTTTGAAGTTTTTGGATACGGAGAGATCAGAACATTCATACACTACTGGTGGGACTGCAAATTAGTACACCCTCTATGGAAAGCAGTATGGAGATACCCCGAAGCAGTAAAAGTAGAACTACCATTTGATCCAGCAATCCCACTACTGGGTATTTACCCAAAGGAAAAAGAGACATTCTATTAAAAAGACACCTGCACTTGAATGTTTATAGCAGGACAATTGACAATTGCAAAAATGTAGTAACAACCCAAGTGTCCACTAATACATGAGTGAATTAATAAAGTGTGGTATACGCGTACCATGGAGAACTACTTAGCCATAAAAAATGGTGAACTAATACCTCTTGTATTAATCTGGATGGAACTGGAGACCATTCTTCTAAGTGAAGTATCACAAGAATGGAAAAACAAGCACCACATGTAATCACCATTAAATTGGAACTAATTGAACAGCACTTATGTGCACATATGGAAATAATATTCATTGGAAATGAAGCAAGTGAGGGGGAGGAGGAGATGAGTAAATTCACACCTAATAAGTACAATGCACACTATCTGGGGGATGGCATACTTTGACTCAAATGGTACAAAAGCAATTTATGTAACCAAAAGTTTGTATCCCCATAGTATTCAGAAATAAATAAAATATAAAAAAATAAAATAAACAAATAAAAATAAAATAAAATATGTATAAAGATTAAAAAGACTCAGAAAAAAATGACTTAAATCTTTGTGGGGTTTTTTTTTTCAGTTTTCAATGTAGTAGACGAGAGTAGACATCTTTAGAAATAATATACCCTTAAAAAGCTATCAGTAAATGAGCAACTGAGAAAGTATAGGGACACGGAAGCATAGATACTGATACATATGTGTTATCAACATAGCCGAAGCAGTAACATAAACAAATGAAGTGTAAAGAACCTGGCCAAGCCAAAAGAATTCATCAACCAGATTCTACTTATGTTGTAAGAAAAATTTTCTTTATAGAAAATATAAAAGAGAAAACCAAACAGAAAAGAGTTTGATATATTTATCTATCTACTACTGCCCAAGGCTTAGAGACACCATAGAGAAGAATAATTCAACAACAACCTGAACTAAAAGAATTTATTTGAGAAATGAAAACTTATTTATAAAAATATTGACACTATGGGTCTTTTTTATCCCACTGGAATGGAAGCTTCACGAGGCTATGTTTTATTGTCTGCTTTCTTCATTGTCATATCCTTATTTGGCAAAAGAGTACCTAGGATTAAATGCAAGCATACCTCGGAGATACTGTGGGTTCATTTCCAGACCACTGCAATAAAGTGAATATCACAATAAAGTGAGTCATGAATTTTTCCATTTTCCAGCACATATAAAACATGTTTACATTATATTATAGTCTACTAAGTGTGCAACAGCATTGTCTAAAAATGTACATAACTTAATTAAAAACACATTATTGCTAAAAAATTCTAACAATCATCTGAGCCTTCAGCAAGCAGTAATCTTTCTACTGATAGAGGGTCCTGCCTCTATGTTGATGGCTGCTGACTGATCAAGGTGGCGGTTGCTGAAGGCTACAGTGGGTGTGGCAATTTCTTAAAATAAGACAACAGTGATGTTGCCACATCGATTTATTCTTCCTTTCACAAAGGTCTCTTTGTAGAATGCAATACTGTTTGATGGCATTTTACCCACAGTAGAACTCCTTTCAAACTGGGAATCAATCCTCTCAAACCCTGCCACTGCTTTATCAACTAAGTTTAAGTAATAATTAAAATCCTTTGTTGTCATTTCAACAATGTTGACAGCATCTTCATCAGGAGTATATCCCATCTCAAGAAACCATTTTCTTTGCTCATCCATAAGACGCAACACCACGTGCATTAACATTTTATCATGAGATTGCAGCGACTCAGTCACATTGTCAGGCTCCACTTCTAATTATAGTTCTCTTGCTATTTCCACCACATCTGTGGTTACTTTCCCTATTGAAGCCTTGAATTCCTCAAAGTCATCCATTTGGGT
Organism: Indri indri; assembly: GCA_004363605.1. Classification (NCBI taxonomy): domain Eukaryota; kingdom Metazoa; phylum Chordata; class Mammalia; order Primates; family Indriidae; genus Indri; species Indri indri. Next base: position 21,109 of record RJWJ010000966.1, on the reverse strand, counting down.
CAGAATCAACTTCTTCCAATCTCCTGTTTTGACCCCTTCACATGAATCACAAATGTTCTTAATGACATCTAGAATCCTTTCCAGAAGGTGTTCCATTTACTTCACTAAATCCATCGGAGGAATCATTATCTAGGGAAACCATAGCCTTACAAAATATATTTCTTAAATATTAAAACTTGAAAGTCAAAATCACTCCTGATGCATGGGCTGGAGAATGGATGTCGTGTTGGCAGGTAGGAAAACAGTGCTGATCTCCTTGTACGTCTCCATCAGAGCTCTTGGGTAACAAGGTGCATTGTCAATGAACAGTACTGTTTTGAAAGGAATGTTTTCTTCTGAGCAGTGGGTCTCAGCAGTGTACTTAAAATAATTAGTAAATCATGCTATAAACAGATGAGCTTTAATCCAGGCTTTGTTATTACATTTATAGAGCACAGGCAGAGTAGACTCAGCATAATTCATAAGGGCCCTAAGATTTTCAGAATGGTAAATGAACATTGGCCTTGACTTAAAGTCACCAGCTGTATTATCCCCTAACAAGATGGTCAACCTGTCCTTTGAAGCTTTGGAGCCAGGCATTGACTTCTCCTTTCCAGCTACAAAAGTCATAGATGGCACCTTCTTCCAATATATGGCTATTTTGACTATAATGAAAATCTGTTGTTTGTAATAATATAGAGGCCTTCATCAATGATCCTAGCTAGATCTTCTGGATAACTTGTTGCACCTTCTATATCAGCACTTGCTGCTTCACCTTGCACTTTTATGTAATAGAGATGGCTTCTCTTTTTAACTTCATGAAGCAACCTCTGCTAGCTCCAAACTTTTCTTCTCCAGATTCCTCTCCTCTCTCAGCCTTCATAAAATTAAAGAGCATTAGGGCCTTGCTCTGGATTGGGCTTTGGCTTAAGAGAATGGCGAGGCTGGTTTGATCTTCTATCTAGACCACTGAAGCTTTCTCCACATCAGCAATAAGACTGTTTTGCTTTCTTATCATTTGTGTTTTAACTAGAGTAGCACTTTTAATTTCCTTCGAGAATGTTTCTTTTGCATTCGCAACTTGGCTAACTGTTTGGTGCAAGAGGCCTAGCTTTCAGCCTATCGGGGCTTTCAACATGCCTTTTTTACTAAGCTTAATCATTTTTAGCTTTTGATTTAAGGTGAGAGGTATGTAACTCTTCCTTTCACTTAAACCTCAGAGCCCATCATGGGATTATTAATTGGATTAATTTCTATATTATTGTGTCTCATGGAAAAGGGAGGCTCAAGGATATGGGGAGAGATGGGGGAATGGCCAGTCATTGGAGCAGTCAGAATACACATGACATTTCTGAAGTTAGTCATCTTATATGGATGTGGTTTGTGGCACTCCAAAACAATTACGATAGTAACATCAAAGATCACTGATCACCATAACAGATATAATAATGATTAAAAAGTTTTAAATATTGTGATAATTGCCAAAATGTGACAAAGACACAAAGTGAGCACATGCTGTTGGAAAATGGCGCCCGTAGACTTGCTCGATGCAGAATTGCCACAAATCTTCACTTTGCAGAAAGCAGAATATCTGCAAAGCTCAATAAAGCAAAGGGCAATAAAAAGAAGTATGCCTGTAGATGCTCAATAAATATACAATGAAGGAACACATAGGACACACTTAGGGCACAGAGAGTGTATCTGTCCTTACCATGGTCAGGATGAAATATATCTTTTAACGTGCCCTCTAGCTTTGATCTGACTCCATGCTAACCAAAGAACCATTCAGTTAGTGAGCCATTCTCCCAGAAGGGATGTATTTTGTCTATTTCCCCTAATAAAATTCAGTTTTCATGAGAATGGAAACTTTTTCTACTTTGTACTTTGCTGTACGCCTGGAACCTAGACCAAAGCCTAGCACACAGCAAGCACTCAGCGATACAATTGAATGAATAAATGAGCAAACAGATGTCCGAATGTGAGTTGTCCCTTGAGAACCTGATTGCTTCCAAGTGAAGCAACGGCATTCTTCTCTAGATTGGTAAGGGCAAAGTCAAATCCCTTGACTACAGAAATAACCACAAGTTATCACCACTCTGTGAAGCGCCTCTGGGGTGCTAGCTGTCCTTCTTACATGAAATCTCTTTCACAGTTTCTTAACTTTAGCAAATGATCGTGTACTTATCTGGATTCTATTAAATACATGTTTAAGTTGCTTTTGAAATGTTAGTTCACTGTTAGCTATCACGAAGCACGAAGCAATCTCCTGTACACTTACGAAGCAATCTGCTGTGGTGGCCACCTTCCAGAAAAGCTAAAGTTCCTTCTATAATTGCTTGCTGGTTATTTCTATCTTTTTCAAACCACACCAACAAACCGTTTCCAATTCTGCATGAAGGATGGGCAAAATCCTTTAATTCTCATTGCTAAACATCACTATATTTCTCCCAATTTGCTTCTTTGTTTTCTTAACTAGAATATTCTCTTCTGTCCTTGATTTCTCCCAATGGTCTTTCTCCCTTTAACCAAGCACTCTATTGTATAACTTTGCTGTCTACTATATTAAGCTTTTATGCACTATGAAAAGCCAGAGTCACATTATTATATCACTTATGACTGACCATCATTAGAGATCAGGAAGTATCACCAATGTTATTACCAAGATAGCTAAAGCTCAATTCCTTATGTACCTAATTTTCTAATTACCAATTTTTAGTTTAAAAATATAAAATGCATTTCCTATTTTTAAAATGTAAGATATTGAAAATAAGTATTCTTTCCTTTACCTCCTTATCTTGGTAAACAGCATAATTTCCACTTACCATTCTGATGTTCCTCTATGGTTTATTTCCTCTAAGAAGCCTAAATGATCCATCACCCTGGTCTTATCACACCAATATGGTTGCCCGGCTCTTTGACTGTATTCCTTTCTAGAACGTAAGCTCCGCAAAGGCAGGGGCAATATTACCTCTTCACTGTTACGGCACCAATAAACAGTTATCCAGCAACTTGGCATGCACTAAATTCTCAATATGTAGTTTTTGACCAAATGAACTCTGTGATTAATGTCTATTCTCCTACTTAGACTTGGTTTTAAGATGTACTACAACCCTCTAAGCAAGGAAGAGGAGACTTGTAGAAAGCCATGGGGCCTGTTATGAAGAGGAAGCCTCTCTGACCACGTTTTTAAAATTTTTAATTCCTATCATCATCTTTTCTTGTGGCAAGAAAAATCGTGAAAGACTGAAAAGGATGAAAAATACGCCTTTCAAATGCTGTTGAACTATTTTAAAGCTAAGTTGCAGAAAACTGATAGTAATGCAAATGAATTGCATCCAATGGACTAAAATTGATCATTGCCCTATGTATATGGACCAGTATTACACCTACTCATAAATGCTTTCATCATTCCTGATTGCCTACATATGTATGCGTTCTTTAATTTTCCTTTGAACCTACCGATTCATTAATGAATAAGTTTATTTTACATTTGTATGAAATTTATGATTTTACCCTTTAAAAAAATCCTTTAACATTTGTTAAAACTTAAGAAATTAAATCTTTAACTTCTTAAGAAAATCTATTCAGAAAAAAAAGAAAATGTATTCAACTAAATGAAAAGCCAAAAAACATAAATGTTATAAAACACCCTTTTCTGAGTTTCACATGATGCTGATACCAAAAAAAAAAACAAAAAACAACAACCATGAAGCTGCAGAACAAGCATCCTCACATCATTGTCAGCTTATTCCTCACAACAGTGACATAATGACCTTCTTTACCTAAAGACAGCAGGATGGTACATAAAATTCTATTTAATCTTTCATTTTTAAAAGGGACATTAATAATGCAGTTTCATAAAAATAAATGAAGGTGAGCATGTATGCCAACATCAGTTTACAACTTTTTTCTGTTTAATTAATATTATTGCATGTTTTAATTTGAAATGTGTTTTGCTCATCAACATGAGATGTTTAATTTATATGATACTTCATTCAAAAGACTGGCTCCAGAGAAGCAACAATTTATTCTGGGCTATGTACACACATTTTGAATAAAGTATTCAGTTCAAAGAGGACTTTGTTGCAAGTATCATTCACAATTAAGTTGAGCTCACAATGATCCAGGCTAATTCTAAATAAATACATTATTTGGATATAATTGATAGAAAACACAATGAGGTGATTCCTAGCCTCTGAATATCTCCAATTTCTATCAATTCTATTTTCCCATATTGCTCAAATCCACTTTCCTACTGATTTAAACTAGCGCCATCCTTATTCAAAGTCCTCATTGTCTTTGCTCAGATCATAGCAGTAATCACCTATCTGGTCTCCCCCACAACATTTTATCATCTACAACATAGCCAGAGAAGTCACTTCATTTAATTCAGCATCATTTACATTCTCTTGTAATTCCTACTTTTTTTTTTTTTTTTACTGTTAGAGAGCACGAATTTCACAATGTTAATACTCTGCTTAAAATGTTCAAATGACTCATCTTGTCACGTGCCCCCAACTCCCCTCCCACCCTGTGCTGCATGGTCCTATTTGCAGATCGCCAAAGCTTTCTTAAACTCTATATGCACTCTGCCTGTAATGTTCTTCAACACCTCAAATTTATTTCTATTCTAACAATTCCTCTTCATCCTCCAAATCTCAATTCAAAGCCAGGCAAGGTGGTTCATGCGTTTAATCTTAGCACTCTGGGAGGCTCAGGAGGGAGGATCACTTGAGCTCAGGAGTTAGACACCAACCTGAGCAGGAAGGAGACCCTATCTCTACAAAAAATAGAAAAATTAGCCAGGTGTGATGGCATCCACCTGTAGTCCCAGCTACTCAGGAGGCTGAGGCAGGAGGATTGTTTGAGCCCAGGAGTCTGAGGTTGCAGTGAGCTATGAAGACTCCACTGCACTCCAGCCAGGGTGACTGAGGAAGACTGTCTCAAAAAAAAAAAATAAAGAAAGAAAGAAAAAAAATCCTTGATTCAAGAACAACTTTTTTGTGAAATCTTCCATATCTTCCTGATAAAGATTCAGTCTTCTGAGCTTCCAAAGAACTCTATCTATATGTAGTCACTCACTGTTTTGTAAACTTCTTGAGAACACAGACCTTATTTTCTTTGTAATATTCTGACCTATTCACCTGGATATTACTGGAAAATAACAAAATCCTTATGATTTGCACTTTTTGTAAATGCAAACATGTTATATTTTATGCAGTCTAATTAAAGTTACCAGTCATGGTTATTTGCACATAGGAACATGGAATAACTAATTTCAGATTCTTTTTAGAAATGGACACAAACAATTTCAGAAGTAGAAAACACACTTCTGAAATAGTGGATTTATTCTTCCAAACATTTTATTATCCCCAGAAGAATATTTAGGAAAAATTATGTTAAAGTACTAAAAGATCGTTATACCCAAGAAATATTTAATTTCATCAAAATACATACCAAGACTTTACTATTAATTAGATATTCAAGGCATAAATATCATTAAGATACCTCTCTGTCAGTCAGTTTCTTTCCAATATATTAAATTTATCCATATGAAATTGCCATTTTAGTAAGTCAAAAATAGCCAAGTGTTGGCAATTTGATATGGTTCACACTAATATTATGAAAATAGATACAGAACTTAAAATATCAAAAGTAGAATGTCTTAAGGTCTTGAATAGAATAAAAAGTGCCCTAAGAACAAAGAACAGTAAAAACAATTCTTTGGGATAAAATTCAGAAAGCCTCAAATAGGCAGTAGGAATTGAGCTAGACAGATCATGAAGCATTAGTACAAAATTTCAACAGATAAAAATGGTGGAAAAAGCATTTCAATTAGAAGGTAGATTAAAAATGTTCTTCATGGAAAGTGACAAGTCTCACCAAGGATATTTTGGATGAAACAAATGAAAATATCTTCAAATTAGCACTACAGAACACTATATCTTATACCATATATCCTCAAAAATCCAAAGACAAGAAATAAATTATGCCTAGATCTGATGGGAATTTGAACTGGAAGTTGTAATAAAGGCTTAAATCACAATTTCTTATATATTAATTGCTCCAGTGTAACCAGACTGCTTGCGTTCAAATCCCAACTTACCTATTCTATAGGTAAATGATCTCAGGTAAACCATTCACCTTCTTTATTAAGAATACAAAAATAGAGGTTGTTTTGAAGATTAAATGATATTAACATGTGCAAAGTACCTAGATAGTGCCAGGTAATATATATAGTAAGTGCTGCATAAGGATTTACTAATATTATTGTTTATTGGCTTTTTTTTTTTGCTTTTTGCTTTTTTTCCTCCATTGATTAGATTTCACCAACTCATCTTTCTTGTTACTCAGCATGAAAGCCTCTTAACTCCTCCATACAGCATGAAACTGCTTTTTCTCTTACAAGATAACTCACGGTTTTGAGTCACATGTATGTATCAGGTCATACTGGCCATAGATAGGAAATGAATGAAACCATAGGATATGAAGAGCTTTGAGAATGAGTGGATCAGACAATGAAATACAGCTTAATAGAAATATGTGTATTTTAATCTTATAAAAGTATTGGAGATAATGGTGGCTTTTAAACCAGGATGGTTTTAAAAGTTTGTAAAAATGCATCAGCAAATTAAAGCCCAATCCTAAGGGTTGTGACTACCTTGGTAAAAAATGTAGACTTAATTCCATGGATAACAGGGGAGGATCAAAGACTTTAAGCAAGACAGTGTTTGAAGACAATAACTTGAAAGCAATGTGGAGATAGCAATAGATGATGCACAGACAGAAGAATGTGAGTGGAAAGAAGACAGGATGTGAATCTAGTGCATGGTTTGGCCAACACGGTCTGCCCAGAGAAATCAGTAATCATAGGAAAAGCCAAATTCTATCATGTTATTGCTATCCGAACCATGAGTTATCTGTAACCAAGTAGCAAAGACAGTCTTCATTTCTAAATGGTAAATGGAAACACTTTAATGTGTCCACTTCACCAGGATTGCTATAAAGATCAAATTAGATTATGTGTATATATGATCATATATGTGTATATATAAATGCATATATGTATGTGTGTATATGTATATATGTGTGTATACATATATGTGTGGGGTTTATTGTGTGAATATATCATTTTGAAGACTCTAAAGTATGATGAGATTGAAAGGCATTTATTAATATTATTTACTATCTAGAACTTACTTTCCAGTAAAATCAATTCCCAAGGATAATATTTGTTCTGTAGTGTATTCAACAGTAGTAGCAGCCCAGCAATTGCTTAATATTTCTACACTTAAAACCTAGTTTCAGAAGATGTGCAGCACAAGTACTAGTTGAAAGCCAATGTTTCTGCTTCTCAACAAAGCTTTTACTTTATCTCTTCCATCGTTGTAGTGGTACATTTAAATGTTTAAAAATCAGGTGATTGAATCTAGCAGGGTGAAAAGAAATATTTTACAAACTGAGTTCTATCTGATTCAGCTGCAGTGACTGCAGATAAATTAGTTTATAAATCTTCAACTGTCAGCCTTTGATAAACCCCAAATATGCTCTTTTACACCTAGGATTTCTTCTGCTTCTGGGAATCCTCAAACTCTTCAATAAGGCTCATTTTAAAGCACCTGAAGAACCTTAACATAAATAAATATTCGAGGGACAATACTACCCCACTCTATTTGTACAATGCCTGAGTTTTCCTGTCATCACTTCATCCTTTCCATTCTTCTGTATTTTCTTAAAGATACGAACTTCAGGATAAATATCTTCTGTTTCAGAGTTTCTTTTCCTCCTATGTCAACAGCATATTGCTTTAGAAAATACGAGAATATTTAAAACATTTTCTAGTACTATTGTTTCTAAAAATGTCATCAGTTCTAGCATGTGTGAGCATAAATATTTTCTAAAATGTTTAATGACTGGAGACTAGCAGTCAGGCAACTGGATGAATCACGCTATATAATATATATGGAAATATATGTTTCATTGACAGTTCTTGAAAGTCATAGACTTTTTGTTGAAGTCCAATTCAATAATTATTTATGAAACATTAAGTATACACAGTACACACTACTTAGAAATAAAATCCCCATAAATAATGCCCATTGTTATTATTCTGTTGCTAGGAATAAATATCACCATTTTGCTGGAGGGTAAATAAGAAAAACATTATTGTCAGGTTTAGTGTATACAGAAATACTAAACTAGAATAAACACAAATTTGTTGGTCATGGCCACCCTCTAATACTTCAAAATTTCCAAAATGCAGGTGAACTTAAAAGGATTAGTAGTCCCTCTTGGCCTAGCTGCTACAGTATAATTGTGAGTTCAAATCAAATTTCAACATTTGGTACAATGATTTTGTGCTTTGCAAGGTGAACAGAATGCTCAAAAGTCATTTTTTTAACAAGTCAATATTATTGTTCTTCCCAATACTGAATATTTGAGATGAATTCATAAGCCATGGTTTTCAATCACTAAATCATGAATGCATGCTTTGTTTTGAGACTTCAAACCAGCAAAACAAAGAAAGTTTGATAATGTCTTCCTTTTCCTTTTTTGAAAATGCCCATGTTGCTTGCATGTTTTTTTCTTGCATAAAACAGTTAATATAGTTTTTTCCCCTGAGTTTACAGGGTACATAATTTTCTGGAATTATGGATAGTTAATATTTACTATGTGCCAGTCGATGTTTCAAGTGTTTTTACATATACATTTAATACTCACAAACATCCTATTTGAAAGGCACTATTGAACCACCAAATTATACATAGGAAAACAGAGGCAAAGAGGTGTTAAATAACTCACGGAAGGTAACACAGCTAGAACCCAGGCTTCTGGCTCCAGTGTCCACATCCTTACCATTTAGTCAGTACAGTGCTTCGATTAGCACAAAGGAAAATTTAGTTATGATACAAAATAGACTCAAGTAATATTACTAAAAGTGTCATTTCCTATAACCAAATGTGAAAGCATAAGGTAAGAAGGGAGGCTTAAGAGTTATATTTATGTCAAAAACTTGAAAATTTTGACTGTGACTCAATAATGTAATATGTTGGCTATGGCCCAACGTTTGTAGGATGCAAAAATAAATTATCATAAGGTTTAATTATTTTTATTGAATCTTGACTAATAAGTTTAAACCAGAGGCCACAACTCTCAATTCTTAATAAGAAAAATTTTACTGTTAAATAAAAAACTTTAAGAAGATGTTGACACAAATAATTTTGAATCTGTAAAGCACATATTTAGATTAATAGAGAATAAAGTTAGTGAATATTTACCCATCGATTACCACAATATTTACATTAAATATATTATTTTTCTGTATCTTGTCAATGCAAGATTAAGTTTCTGTCTAACTCTACTAATTGAAAAGGGAAAAATCTATGGTGTCATCTAAAGACTATTAATTCATATGATTGAGGCTATTAATTCCTGTAGTAAGAAAATACGTTCGCTAAAATGTTTGTTGTAGAAAATTGCTTGTTCTCTTCATGTTGTAAATCTCCTTTGCCTTAGGAAGTTGATTTTATTCATCGACCTTATGAGGATTAACTCCATCAACTTTGACCTAACTGATCTTTTCATAACTAATTTAATCAATGATAGGAAATCATACCTAGTCCCTTAAAATAAGAGAAATGCTTTAAGGTCTTCCTCCTTCTAGAAAAATAAAATTTATTTGATAAGTTTAATAAATGAGTGGCTCTAACAGATTAACCTCAGAACCCAGTGCAGAATCTTGATTTTTCCTCTTCAGGAGGAAACTGACAACCTAGAGGGTGAATTGAAATAAAAGACCAAGCCAGAGTGGCCTAAAACTACATTCTTTGCTAAAGAGTTGAAGTAAGTGGAATTATTTAATCTACTGGGAAAAGAACCTCAGAACAAAGAGTAATTATACTTATATGGCACTTGTAGCTCTAAATGAAATGTATTTTCATCCCTGTTAAAGATGCTATACTTCTCTTGATTCAGTCTTTGATTAACATAGTCATGTTTGCTGTGTACATATGTATGTACACATGCATAGGCATATTCATTTATTTAATTCTAAAACTTCTATGTGATATGTATTGTTGTTACTATTATTATATATGATGATGATCCTTTTACAAAGATGGAAACTAAGGTATACAACTAATGAGCGTAGAAATTTGGATTTGAACCAGACAGTCTGGTTCAGGGTCCACCTTTTACATGATACTGTCTCTCACAATAGTACTGTTTAAATAGTTGAAGGTCTTTCATGACAAAAGGGTAGTATATTTTAATACTAGGACAACTTATACCAGCTCATCTTAGCTTCAGAACTAGACAGAACCCAAAGAAAGAGGAACAGTGACCTATTGGGGCCAACCTGTTTCTAAGAAAACAGGATCAATACTTTGGGACAAGGTTTCTTAACCTTGGCACTATCGATATTTTGGACTGGATAACTCTTTGCTGGGGAGGCCTCTGTGCATTTCAGGATATTTAGCAACATCCCTGTCCTCTAGCCCCTCGACATCAGTAACAACCCTTCAGTTGTGATAACCAAAAATGCCTCCAGACATTGCCAGATGTCCCCTTGGAGGTTAAAAATCACCTTCACTGAGAATGACTGAATTAGAGACAACGATTTTCCCTCTCAATACAAAAGAGGGATTACCAGAATAGAAGGTTTGAGCTAGGAGCAAAACACTATAGAAGACAAAAAGATTTCACAAAGGGAAAAATTGTATGCAGCCAGAAGACTAAAAAGAAATAGAAAGAACCAAATGTAACCAATACACATTCAGAAGCAAAAAAAAAAAAAAAGTTATGTTTTGAAAGGAAAGGTGCTATCTCCAATAGCAAGGTCTCATTTTCCTTTTCTACTCACCTCCATCTAAGACTGACAAGGACATAACCCATTTTTACGAATGGAACCTGTCACAAAAAATAAAGGTTCCAAGTGCTCTTTGAGCATTATAGAGCAAAATGGGGTTTATTTCACCATCTCTGTCATTCTCCACCAAGGATAGGAAAGGCATGAAAGTGCCACCTCTCCCTGCTGTGTCCATAGCAGGTGTCACCAGTCAATGGCAATGTTTTCCTGCCAAGCTCAGATGCAGTCCCAGATTCACCCTCAATATTGCATTCTAGGCAGATTCCATCACTAATCAGAGTTGACATGTGAGACAAAATCAATTTTTCATAACTGTTACAGATGCTATGTTTCTCTGGATGCATTCTAAGACTAACATAGTTGTTTTGGCCATCACATAAAACTATTACCTCATGGCGAGCTTATGTTTCTACCAGATATCTAAGCACTCTTCCATCTATGTTGATATGAAGCCATACTGGCAAGTTCAGGACATTATGGAATGTTATCTGACCAGACAAGCTCTTGTTTACCCCTGTATTTAAACCCAGGGAGACATATGAATCTGGATCCCATACAACATATTTCAATTACATTTCTAGCCTCAAGTCACCTATGCATCTGATAAGAATTATTTTTATCAAATAAAATAATAAAAATATTCAACAGATTTCTGTTGCTTTGGGAAAACTCACAATTTTATAGCAATCCACCTTTGGATAGCATTGACTCAATATTTAATCAACAAAAATCTGCTGAGCAGGAACTCTTTTAATAGTTTTTCAAGTGATTACTATGCAAGTACAGCTTCCAATCTATTATTTGACCTCATGAATCTTTGTCGAAAGCTTTGCTGAAGTCCAAATACACTGTAACCACCGTGTTTTCTTGATCCACTCTCAAAAATAGAAGTAAGGTTAACATAAAATCACTTGTTTTTAATGAATACTTTTAGTGAGTACAGTTCTTTGCTACTCACTCTTTTCAAGGTTCTTGGAACTCTAAGGTTATGAAAAGGTGTTTATAATCTAAAGGGGAATCAAAGTGTAAAAAGTATATCCAAAGGGATCCAGCAGCTATTGGAAATCTCAGTAAGATCTACCTGAAACTTCATTCTAAGCTCTGTATAAGACAAAAGACCTCGTTCTACTTTGACTTTCTAGGGGACTAACATTATTGACGTTTCCTCTGGTTTCTAGTTTTCTGCTTCAATGGAAGGTGCTCAGTTATAAACTGTCCTGCCACCTCATTCAGGCTAATGAACATCACCTGGGCACTGATGATTTGCTGAGCCTGCCCTTGAAATGAACTACGGCCTTGCTAACCTGAGGGAAGTTTCTTGAACCACCTTTCCCCACATTGTGCTCCTAGTATTACAGAATCTTTTAGAATTATCTCTTTCCTACTTTCCCTTTTCCTTCCTTTTCCTGTCTCCCGTCCTTTCTAAAAACAAAAATCACTTTTTTTTGTTTTCTCTCTCAAATGAACTATATTTATTTGCTTTGACTCCAGACCTCAAGATATCTATTATCTTTGATAGAGGCAGTTTTCTAAAATTAGAAGAGGGTGAGAATTCATATACTTACCAAGGAGAGAGGATACTGTGAATGACTAAAGTAGACTGGATGTCATAAAAAATGATGCAAATCCATTGAAATATGGCAGCTGACATCCTGCTTCAGTGTTGGGAAGATAACAGGCACTGATTCTGACCGTGGCAAGCTGAAAAGGGCATGCCGGTCTAAAAGGAACAGCCGTTATTTAGCTATAAAAAATGTTGTGTGAGCACACTGATCCGATCTCTTGAGAGAATCTAGTAATCCAAATTTTATGTAAAATCTTCTAAGTTTAAAATATTGGTTTATTTTAACATATATTATTCAGGTCAAAGTAAATATGTATGTGGGCTGCATAAGGCCTGGGGGAAAGCAGTGGGCAACCACCGCTCTAAACAAAAATGTGTCTTTTTAAGTCAATTCTGGTCCCAGCTGTTAAGCCAATAAAATTTTCACAACACCCACATTAAATAACATTTTAAATGCCAGAGAAAGCAGTTCATAGAGATGTAGCTAGTAATTTGTGAATTTCAAAGCTAACACAAAAAGGAGCCAATATGAAATGGCTATAGAATTTCCAAATTTGATTTGTTCAACTCAGATTATTTTATATGAATGTAGATTTAAGTTTTTCTTTGAAGGGGAATATTGATTATTAGCATTATTATCACAAAGATGCATTAGCATTGAGGGGAAACCAAGAAGCAAACTGACCACTCCTTTTGACCTTTTTGTTGTTATCATTTTTCTCAGTTTTAAAAGTTATCACTGTACATCTATCATGTGATTGTTGTCCCCATCAGGATCAGTGGTTAAAAAGTGAACAGCTTTCAACTGCAATGTCGTAATTCAATTACCTAACATGCAATTACCCTCTTCACTATCACACAGAAGAACGACTTTTAAAATATGCAAAGAAAACTGCAGGACACTCTTTAGTGCCCTTTAAAATATACTTTTTTCACTCTTTCTGTTGTTCTATACTTTTCTGCATTTCTCTTACCCTTTCAGCATGCAGTGTGTCTTCTCCCCGATTTAGTCATCATCCTCTTCATGACATGAAAGGAGAATTGATCTTCCTAAGAATAAAGCACTGTGTGATTTTAATAAATGGGCACATTATGTAACTGGAATGAATATTCTCTAAAATGTCTATGTAATTTATAACAGGCTCCCATCACAGATAAAGCTAAAGCCAATCCTCAAAGACTCAAATATATTTCTTTTTTTTTTTAATCACACTAAAGAGGAATTGGTACAACCCGCATTACTTTTTACCTGGGAGTGAAAATGGAACAAACTTCACAAACATTTCTCAGACCGCAGGAGCTGAAATGAACTTCACATTCTACAGTCCTTTGAAAGATACTATTTTTATCCTCTCTTCCTCCCTGAAATATCTTTTGCATTTTTAAGTACCCTGATTATTTTTGTAGTTAATAATAATTACGATCATCATAATGACAAAAGTCTTAGGCAGTAAATGAAAGATAAAATTAACTACTGCGTTTCTGAAAAGGTAGGGTATTGTTTCTGGCAAAGGATTAAGGAAAGATTTGCTCTTAATAACAATGTTTAACACAGCTGTGAGCATTTTCATGCCTACCTGCACAGTGCCAAGAGAAAAAGGCAAGCCAAAGGGAAATCCAGCAATAAGGCTAAATTTCATTAAAGCCGCTTTTATGTTTGTTGACATTTTGCCAGGTTTTCTGTATATGTGATAATACCGAATATATTACAGAAAACCATTTTATTTTTCTCTTAGCTGAGTAAAATGGAGATTAACTAATGTAAAGGAGTAAATACTGGGTTAGTGGCTCTAGGTGTGCTCAGCCCTAGACCTTCAGGAATCCTATTTTCTGAGCCCTACAACCACCCTGCCATTGTCAGTTAAGTGTTCCAGTTGAACCCCTGGGACCCCATCTACTGTTTGGGTCTTTATAATGTATGGTAACTGACGAGAGTGAACCTCTCGTATCGTTTTGTTACAGAAGGGAGTCCTAGTGGTTTTGGAGGTTAACGTGCCAGAGCAAAGCCCATAGCTATTTAAGCAGAAGTTATTAGTGCCACAGCGTAATGGTCTGTCAGCATTTGTCTGGTCCTAGCCTCCATCCATCTGTTCGGAATCCTCATCCAACTCCACTCTGACCATCCTGAGCACCTCCCAGAAACAATTAGAGGGAATTGGTCAGTGTTTCCATAACCCTCACTCCAAGCATTCTAAGAGATGTATTTAAAAATAACTATTCTTCTTCTTTATCCAAAGACTAAATCCCTCTTCATGTGATCAAGACCCTTCTCTCCTACCAAGTTTCTCAGACACAGACAAATTTCCTGGAGCTTTATCTATTACTTGCTGCCAAATGCTTCTCCCGCCATCTTCCACCAACCTGCCAAAAGAGCCACCTGTCTGCCTGGCCATCCCTGGATTTCCTTGGTGACAACTGACCTGTCTGCAGTTGCCTTCAAGAGGCCCTTGGTGACTCTGATTACCAAACTGTCTCCTCTCGTCACTACTAAGAGAGTCTAGACACCAACATTTAAGGAAAACCTGGCATTAAATTTTTAAGATGGAGCTAAAAAGACATTAACAGTCTTGACTCCCAGGAAGGCCTAAATTTGCTGTTAAGCTTACTCAGCAACAACCCAAAGAACTGAGTCAGTTCCTAGCCCACGATTGATTTTAAATGTATACACCTTGTTTGTAATCTTGTCATGAAGCAAAAATATTTTCTTTTAAGGAAGGATGACTAGCATTTTGAGAAATGCTTGTATCTACTTTGAATAAAAGCTTGTTTGTCCATTAGGGAGGGTGTTCTAGTTTTTCATAGTCTCTATCAATGTTCCCACAGAACAAAAATGCATGGATGCATTCCATGAATACAATTAACAAATTGCTGAAGGTTTTGGAAACACGCACATCAGACTTCCTGAAAATGTCAGTATCAGGTCAGCTAGGCAAGAAAATATCCTGCCTTGTCCTGTAGTGCCATCAGGTGGACAATGTGAATAAGATAGTATAACTGCAGCAATTTAGTGTCACTTCTCATACCTGTTTCAAAAATCAGATGACCATACATCCCAGCGTGCCTGAGATGAACCAGGTCTACATCTCTTTCCACAGCACAATCAATAGCAGAAACACTTCTTACTGTCAAAACATTCCTGGTTTACATGATGATTCATAACTTGAATAAATAGAGGCTTAGCCCAAAAGACACTACCTCCAGCCATTGTCTACTTTACCCATTTAACCACTCTTGTTTATTACACCCCAGCCACACCGGCCCTTATATTTCTCAAAGACGCCAAGCCGTTGTCCCTGCTGTTCATTCTACTTGGAAGACTTTCTTTGCTGGATCTCTTGCCCCAGATTGAAATAAGACTGTTTCTGCTTGTCCTTCAAATCTCAGCTCAAACATGTGCCTTCTCTCTCTGTACTCCAACTCTGCTGCTACTATCTATCTGCCTTGAATTCAGCAAGACTAGTCTCATTAGGCCCATTATGCCTTTTCATGGCTGTCACTTCAAGAATATACAGATTCCAGGGCTCCCCTCCCTCTCAAACTCTAAGGCTCATAAGCCAGTTAGGGCTACCATGAGCCTGGTGGGCCTGAAATGTTTTCTATTAATGCTTACTGCCCTGGCATATACATTAATGATATCCCCTTACACTTTCAGAAACACTCTGTTTGGAATGCAAGTCATATATTAGCCTTACCTATTCCTGCATCCTTTTCTGACCCTTACTCAATTCCTAAGAACTTTCATTGTACCCTCTGAGATGTGTGGTTTATCATCAGCAAAAATCCTCGATATCCGCTTTCAAACTCTTCTATCAGTACTCCCTTTATTTCCTTGCTGAAATTAAAATCTAGTTCTTTCCTGAGAAGTATGGTTTCCTGTAGCTCTCTTACGGCGTGAAGGTTCCCTCCCCATATGCACACAGCCTGCTAGGTCCGAGAGTGAAACAGATGTCTTCCTTAGTCCTCATTCCTGCATCCAGACGTTCTTGCTTCCCCTTCTTATTCATACCAGAACCTTCAATCATATATCATCAGATAATAATTCATTGGTGTTGTCATCTAGCACCTGCAGTTAACACCTTGTCTAATTTCCCAACAATTTCAAATTCTACCTACCATCTTGGTCTGAACCATTCTTCTTTTTTTTTTTTTAATTTCAAAGTATGGAGTACTACTCAGTAATAAAAAAGGATGAATTAATGCCTTTTGCAGCAATTTGGATAGAACCAAAGACCATTATCCCAAGTGAAGTATCTAAAGAATGGAAAAACAAACACCACATGTACTCACTATTAAATTGGAACTAACCAACGAACCATTCTTTAGCTCCTAGAAATACCTTGACACTTTATTTCCAGAAGAACTTAGTGAGAAACTTACATGTTACTTGAGAGAAATATCTTATAAGCTATTATCTTTTGCTTGGATTACTGAAATAGCCTCCAAACTTGTCTCCATATTTCCACCTTTGTTCACATGGAACTAATCCTCAACACAGTAGCCAGAGTAATTTTTGTAAAACATGATTAGATCATTTCCTCTGAAGAAAATCATGCAACAATTCCCATTTCACTTGGAGAAAAGCCAAAGACTTTAAATTGATTTAGAAGGCCCCTAGCCTTGCTCTCCACCTCTCATTCACTCCAATCCAGCCACCATGGCCTCTTTACCGTCACTGAACAGGCCTCATGTGATCCCAAATTCCCTCACACTCACGTCTTCAATCCACCTGACATGGACGTTTGTGAATGGATAGAGTAAGGGTTTAACACTCACTCCAAACCTCTCCTTCCCACGCTCTCTTACCAAAATAACGTATTGGCATAATTTATCAAATATTCCTTCCTTTTCCCAATTTTGCAATACCACAAATCTATAAATCGGAATATTAGTTTTTGTAAAGACAGCACAAAAGGTTAAAAGCTTCCATCTGTACAGAACTCATATTGTAAGTTGATAATAATATCATGAATAACAGAGAGAAAAATGGGAAAATGACATGAACCCATAAGTCTCAAAAAATATACACCAGCAAAATAAAATAAAATGAAAAATTCAGTCTTTCTTTCAATCCAAAAATTTGAATTTAAGCATCAAGGTACCTTTCGATGACTATCAAAATGATAGAGATTTTTTAAATAGGTGACTCCCTACTATTGTTGAATGTGTAAAAAGCACACACACAAAAACATTATTGATAGGAACACAAATTTGTACATTATTTCTGGAGAGAAATTTGGCAATACATATCATGAACGTTTGTTATTTTTAATCTGGCAAATAAAATTCCATGAATTAATTGTCAGGACCAAGTCAGATATGTATGCAAATAGTCATATGCATAAAGGCTAACGGTAGCATCATTTAAAATACCCAAAAATTGAAACCGCATAAACATTCAGCAATAGGTAAATTTTTAAGTAAATTTTGTGTTTGTATAAATTTTGTTGAGTATTATGCAGACATTAAAATTAAGAGTTCTAAGGAATATTTATTAATAGAGGAAATATTAATGATAAACTAACAGAAAAAGCTGATTATATCCATGCATATTTCAAGTAATTTTCATTTTAAGTAAACACACATGCTTAGGATAAAAAAAACTTTTAAAAGATTGCAAATGTATGCTCCAAAATATTAGCAATGTTTGTGTCTGGGCAGTGGTATCATCAAGATTTTTATTTAATATGTTGTAGTTTTCTATATATTGTCAGTGTTCTATAATGTCTATATTATTTTCATACTCAGAAAAAATAAATATTAATTTCAAATGAGAATTATCTAAACCAAAATGGCTAGTGTAGCATAATAGTTAAAGGAATAAACTGGAATTACTGACTAAAAATACCTATAAAATTATACCTCATAAATTTTTATTCAGGAGAGGGGCAATTAAGTCTGCTGTAGCTACAGCAATTACTGAATAAAGACTGTAGGTGCTAATGGGTGTTTTGTTGTTAGTTTAGTAACACTGAACAAATCCACAGGTGTACATAAAAACTCCTAAATAACAATAGGGTGTGAATTAAGGATCCTAGAAGCCTTATATCTGCCACTGGAATTCCATTTTAATCATTTTCTTTCCCAAAAGGAAGGCTTTTAAAGCAAAGATTCTGAATTATATTACATACACATCTTATTCTACAAGTTGGAATTTACCATAAAAGTAACTACAGAAAAGCTCAAGGAATTTCCCAGATAATATTTTTTTTGAGAAAGGCATGTTACATGCTCTTTCTTCTGTATAAAGTGTTGCTATACCTCTGCCCCCTTAAACTCCACACTCTTCACTTACGTAAATAGAATTTTCCCTTCTGTGCTTGGTTTAATTATCATTGTCTTCTGTTAGCCTACCCTCACCTATGGTAAGGATCCTTGCTACAGGTTATAATAGCCCACATTCCTTCGCAGCATTTATCCTAAGTGATAAATTTCTCGCGTGTGTGCGTGTGTGTGCGCGCGGGGGGTGTATATGTATATTTATTTCCTGTAACATAATGTATACTCAATAATTATTGAATGGATTAATAAATGAATGAATCTATAACTGTAGCCTAGAAGTTACCCAACGTGATATTTATATACTTTCTTCTAAATCTCATTAACAGCCCTATGAAATTGCCAGTAAAATATTAGTAGCTCCATTTTATACATGTTAAATAAAAGTTGAAGAGATTAAATTCTCACAAAAACCATATGGCTAGGGAGTAAGACATAAAATGCTTTCCTATTAATTTGGCATTTCAGTATGGTTTAATAAACTATGCTGCCATACTCATTCATTCATTCATTCATTTAAGGAAAAGCACTTGCCTCTATAAAATGTATTTTTGTTTTACTGATGAAAAATACGACAACATACAAGTGCAAGTTTATGCATCGGATACGATGTCGAGTTACCTCTTCTCCTCTGCACTGGCACTGCTGTGGATAATGAAGGGTTCAGGATATTCTTCACTGGCACCCTTCATTTAGCTAGGTGCTTGCCTTTCTATTTCTTCTCAAAAGTCTGACTCTCTGGGCCACTGGGCCTCCTTATCACTTTCACAGCACAGCCACTGGAGCTGCTGGGGGATGCATGTATCTCTCGTGCTAAAAATAACTCGATTGGACTGTTCAAGCCCAGGCATTGGCTAGAATGACAGGCCCTAAAGCTCACCTCTAGCTTTTATCCTAAGTGAGAACTGATAACTTTGTACAATACAAAGTGCAGTGAGAGCCTGAATATACTCAGGCTCTTCCCTGGAATCCCAAATCTGAGGAACGACTTTAAGGAAAGGCTTCTTTAACAAGTTGACAGTTATGTCTGCTTAAGACTTTTTCCCCCTTATTTTTTAGAAGAATGGATGATCTCTAGGTTTCATGAGAACTTATCAGCTGCCTTTCTTGGCAATGTACCGTGAAAGTGGAATAAATTGATTAGTGCTTTTACCGTTGATCCCATTTGAATCAGTAATCAGATTCAAAAACCAATTAACAGTCCTACCGGGATGTGAAAAGGGAGCTCTGCCCTAAAAAGAGACAGTCTTGAAGAGTCCCTGAACAGGGCCTCTGACTGTGTGATGTAAGGAAACAGTAACATAGTGAAGATTGTAATATATCAACTATTTTTCTTAATTTGTAACATGGAATTATTTTTAGATATTTTTAATATGATTATACCACCCTGGAAAAAGAAGTAGGAGTTAACCTGAAACCATTTTTCACACATAACACTGGCAAAAATTGGAAATTTTAACAAATGTTACCAAAATTAGGGGAGATGGACATTACTCATGGGATTTTTATTTGAGACACACACTTTATGGGGAAATTTAGCAATATCTATTATAATCGAGACCATGTATGCCCTATCAACTTCTATTTCCATGTCTCTATATACGTTCTTGAGAAGCACAAGAGACTGAACTTAAAGGGTCATATTCAAGGATGTTTGCTAAGCCTTTATTTGCAATAGCAAAAAATTGGAAATAATCTAAATGACCATTGATAGAGAGGAATGGACACCACGTTATGGACTCCAGAACAGCAGTTAAAACAAATGAGGCAGATCTTTATGTCCTAGCATAAAAATATCTTTAAGACATATTGTTGGAGATGGAGGAAGCAAATTGCAGAATGTGCATGCTTTTATGTCAAAAACAAAACAATATTTTGTTTCTTTCTATCATTATGTATATTTACACAATTCAAATATAAGAAAAAGGATCTAAAAGGATACACAGGAGGAGTTATTTCTATGGTTACTTCTGGAGAAGGATGAAGAGGATCAAGATTGCAGTCATGATAAAGGGGACTTAGAGTTATCTGTCATGTTTTAATTTTAACAAGAGCAATGCAAATGATGTGTTATTACAGGATTAAAATTAATATATAAGAATTATTCTAAACATAATTAGGTTTTGAATGGATCACTTTGAATAAATATCTCAGAGAAAATGTTGAGCTGGTCATCAATAACTGGTAGAAAAATAACCCAATTTGTGTTCTTTCTAAAATTAGTTTTCTGAAGCAATATAAAGCAGTTGATCTAGGAATAGCTGGAACTCTGCTTCCTCGAGTAGATCTTGGAAGAAAAAAAGAGAAATCATTATTTTCTTGGGTGCTAATCCTAGGGAATTGGACCCGTGGGATCAACTGTTTCTCCTGGGCAGGGGAAGAGAGGAGGTGGGAATGGAGGAAGGGGCAAACAGAAACAAGCT